>OW804101.1:6396461-6422455 GCA_942159475.1 Sthenelais limicola | reverse complement strand
TTGACGGCACAGTGCAGGCCTATTCACACCACACCACGCAGGCCTATTCACACCACACCACACAGGCCTATTCACACCACACCACATCACACAGGCCTATTCACACCACACCACACCACACAGGCCTATTCACACCACACCACACAGGCCTATTCACACCACACCACACCACACAGGCCTATTCACACCACACCACACCACACCACACAGGCCTATTCACACCACACCACACCACACCACACAGGCCTATTCACACCACACCACACAGGCCTATTCACACCACACCACACCACACAGGCCTATTCACACCACACCACCACACCACACCACACAGGCCTATTCACACCACACCACCACACCACACCACACAGGCCTATTCACACCACACCACACAGGCCTATTCACACCACACCACACCACACAGGCCTATTCACACCACACCACACCACACCACACAGGCCTATTCACACCACACCACACCACACCACACAGGCCTATTCACACCACACCACCACACCACACAGGCCTATTCACACCACACCACACCACACAGGCCTATTCACACCACACCACACAGGCCTATTCACACCACACCACACCACACAGGCCTATTCACACCACACCACACCACACAGGCCTATTCACACCACACCACACCACACCACACCACACCACACAGGCCTATTCACACCACACCACACAGGCCTATTCACACCACACCACACAGGCCTATTCACACCACACCACACCACACAGGCCTATTCACACCACACCACACCACACCACACAGGCCTATTCACACCACACCACACCACACCACACAGGCCTATTCACACCACACCACACCACACAGGCCTATTCACACCACACCACCACACCACACAGGCCTATTCACACCACACCACACAGGCCTATTCACACCACACCACACCACACCACACAGGCCTATTCACACCACACCACACCACACAGGCCTATTCACACCACACCACACCACACCACACAGGCCTATTCACACCACACCACCACACCACACAGGCCTATTCACACCACACCACACAGGCCTATTCACACCACACCACACAGGCCTATTCACACCACACCACACAGGCCTATTCACACCACACCACACCACACCACACAGGCCTATTCACACCACACCACACAGGCCTATTCACACCACACCACACCACACAGGCCTATTCACACCACACCACACAGGCCTTTTCACACCACACAGGCCTATTCACACCACACCACCACACCACACCACACAGGCCTATTCACCCCACACCACACCACACAGGCCTATTCACACCACACCACCACACCACACCACACAGGCCTATTCACACCACACCACCACACCACACCACACAGGCCTATTCACACCACACCACACCACACAGGCCTATTCACACCACACCACACCACACAGGCCTATTCACACCACACCACACAGGCATATTCACACCACACAGGCCTATTCACACCACACCACACAGGCCTATTCACACCACACCACACCACACAGGCATATTCACACCACACCACCACACCACACAGGCCTATTCACACCACACCACACAGGCCTATTCACACCACACCACACAGGCCTATTCACACCACACCACCACACCACACAGGCCTATTCACACCACACCACACAGGCCTATTCACACCACACCACACAGGCCTATTCACACCACACCACACCACACAGGCCTATTCACACCACACCACACCACACAGGCCTATTCACACCACACCACACCACACAGGCCTATTCACACCACACCACACAGGCCTATTCACACCACACCACACAGGCATATTCACACCACACAGGCATATTCACACCACACCACACAGGCCTATTCACACCACACCACACCACACAGGCCTATTCACACCACACCACCACACCACACCACACAGGCCTATTCACACCACACCACACAGGCCTATTCACGGCACAGTGCAGGCGGCATGGATACATGGCTTACACTCTGTGACTATATGGGTGAAGTCGTCAGAAAATGTACAATTCGCCTTCACCAATCCCCTCAAATAACATAAATTTAAAACAAAAATGACTCTCAAAATAAACAGATTGCTAGAATCAATGGAATACCGAATATACTTGAATTTATCTAGCATTGACCATATTTCAGTTTGATTTAGCAGAATTTATTAAATACGTAGAGCTGCCAATTGTACATTTTCTGAAGATCAGACCCTGTAGTAGTGTCTGCTACTATGACAAATATCAGTCATGGGGGTGTCGGGTGGTTGAGTGGTCTAAAGCTCACTGATATGTTGTGGGTTCAAACCTCAGTGTGGCTGCAGTTTCACACATGTGATATGATGGTCTTATCACATACTAGTGTTATAACAGTTACAGGTATCGCACATTTGATATGATATGTCATAATTATGTGATGAGTTCCAGGAAAATGAGTCTTACATCGCAAAAGATGGATTTTGAGATATCATCATATTTAAAAGAGGAGATCAAGTCGATTCCAATGGTAGTAAACTTTAAGGACATTAAATAAGTATTTCTATATTTTAGGTTTGATACTTCTATTTCTGAATAAAAAGTTTATTAAGTAATATTTTGTTATGAACAATTACTGGTAAAGTAGGTAAATATACTGCATAGGATGATCTTTAACTGCATGAGTATATTTATTACAGTACCCTGAAATTTTGTCCATGTATTCATAAGACCTATCTGACTAGATACACCAAAAATAAAAACATTCCAAAAAGGAGATCCTGTAAATAAATGACTTTTGAAAATATGAATTTTGCGACTTGTGACTTATTTTCCTGAAACACATCACATTTCCTATATCATTTACCGCCATGTCATACAATGTATTGGGTGTGTAGGAGGCATTGCCAACACCTTGGTCTGCTGCTATGTGAGGAATCCACACCTAGAGCCCGGGGGAGGGGCTTGAGCCACTCGTCAATAAGGAGGTCAATAGTAATGAGTTTTAGCTGTGAGCTGCTCTGATCTAAGGATTAACCAATACTGACCTGCTCACGACCCACCCTCCCTCATCTCCTTCCCCCTCCCATGTCCTCCTCCCCGCCTCCTCCACCTTTCCTCCCCTCTTCCCCTGTCCCTCATCCCCTTCTCCTCCCTAGCCTGTATCCTCCTGCCCCATTTACTCCTCCTCCTGCCCCTCTCCTGCCCCTCTCCTGCCCCTCTCCTGCCCCTCTCCTGCCCCTCTCCTGCCCCTCTCCTGCCCCTCTCCTTCCCCGTCTCCTGCCCCTCTCCTGCCCCTCTCCTGCCCCTCTCCTGCCCCTCTCCTGCCCCTCTCCTGCCCCTCTCCTGCCCCTCTCCTGCCCCTCTCCTGCCCCTCTCCTGCCCCTCTCCTGCCCCTCTCCTGCCCCTCTCCTGCCCCTCTCCTGCCCCTCTCCTGCCCCTCTCCTGCCCCTCTCCTGCCCCTCTCCTGCCCCTTCAATGTGTTGATAAGGGCGTAAAGCAACCAATCTCACTCACTCTCCTCCCCGCTCCCCGTCCCCCGTCTCCTTCCTCCCCACTCCCATATCTCCCCCGTCTCTTTCTCACCACTCCAGGCAATGAAGCGTCTGATGTCTGATGTGGAGGGCCAATATTGCTCCAGGGTATCCAGGGTGGATAAAGGGATTAAGGGGTTTTGGAAAGAGAAGAGGGGAGAATGGAAGTAGGACGGGGGACATGAGGGTGAGGGCAGAGGGAGTGAAGAGAGAAAGGGGCACAGAGAGCCGGGTATGTACTATCCTCTTGGCTTCTGTTTTCTGTTTGTAAAAGCCCCTATCCCGAATTCCACAGGTGTTCTTTAAACAATCCTGGACCTGACCTGTGAATCCCGTTTTTAAATCCTGTAGTCTCTTTTAAATCGCGAATCCCTGGCTAAAATGCACCCAAATCCTAGTTCCCGAAAAGGGACAAAGAGAGAGGAGGGAGAGAGGGGGAGAGGAGGAGAGGAGAGAGAGGGAGGAGAGAGAGGAAGAGAGAGAGGAGAGGAGAGAGGAGAGAGGAGAGAGAGAGAGGAGAGAGGGGAGAGAGGGAGAGGAGAGAGAGGAAGAGAGAGGCAGGAGAGAGAGGAGCGAGAGAGGAGAGGGAGGGGGAGAGGGAGAAGGAGGGAGAGGGAGGGAGGAGGGGGAGAAAAAGGAGGGACAGAGGGAAGGCAAGAGGAGGGAGAGACAGAGGAGGGAGAGACAGAGAGATGGTGAGAGAGATGGTGAGAGAGAGAAAGGAGAGAGAGAAGGGAGAGAGCAAGAAAGATCGGGATAAGACATAATGAAGGAAGAGAAAGAGGGGGCAGAGGCTGAGAGGGTGAAAAACAGAGAGGAGAAAGACACAGAGAGAAACAGAAGGGAAGAGAGAGAGGGGGGTGGTATAAAGTGAGAAAGAGACAGCAAGAGAGAGGCCCAAAATGTAGAATTTGAATCATATAACATAGAAATCATGGTATTATAAGAAATTTCAGGAATTTCTGAGAATTCCTTTCATCTGAAATTCAAAGAATAAATGTAGCCAACTGTGATATGACATACCAAGCTTCCCTGATCCCGCTAACACCCCACCCCCACCCCCTCCTCCCCCAGCGTTCCCTATGTTGGCTGCACCCTGGAGGAAGGCGGTGGTTGCCTTGGCTACCTCCTCCAGGGCAGGGAAGCCACCATTAAACACCCTGTGTTTGTTTTGGCTCTGTGCCAACACAGGAGTCATCCAGGCATGACGACTAATATTATTCTAGGAACTTCCTCCACGCGACACACGGAGAGAGGCCCTTACTTGTACACTTTTAGGCAACTTCGACCAAATACTGAGGACTTTCCTGCGCCAAACCTCAATTGTGCCCCTGTCTCTCTACACTCCTACCTATTACCGAGTTTGAGCAACCAAATTTGGGTGTTAAATTGGTCTGCGGTAAGAAGGGACCATATAGCGGCCGGTGCCTCGCCGGCTCTTAACCACTAACACATGTTTGGAGCATGAGGCCCTCTATGAGTAGGGTGTTTAGGTCAAAATTAAATATAGCTGAATATAATTAAGTTTAAACAATAATGCAGTAATGCAAACTAGACGCACAGTGGATTTAAATGCAGAAATCCGAATTAAAATATCTTTATTCAAAAAAAAGTTATGCCATGTCAAAAGTCAGAAATTTGGGAGAAAATTACCCTCCTTAACTTCAAGAGCCCCAGTCTCATAACCCTACACCTTGTGGTGACAGCCTAAGAGATGTTATTGGTAAAGGGCGATCAAGCGCGCAGGGGGTAAGGGAGATGATATCTGGACCCTGCGGTAGTAGGTAGGAGTGTCTATACCATGGTCTCTAGCCTGCACCCATAGACTGGGTGAGATCTTCAGAAAATGTACAATTGACAGCTCTACACATTTAATAAATTCTGCTAAATTAGGCTCCGTGTGAAAACATCCATGGGTGATTTCACGTCTTTTTCTCTTCTATATAAGTTTAAATATTGTATTGGCATTAAACTGAATAAAAAAGAAATCCTGAAACTTGATCAACACTAGGCATACCTGAGTATAGTGGATATTTCATTATTTCAAACAATATGTTTGTATTGTGAATCTCATTTTTGTCTTAAATTTGGGTTATTTAGGTGAATTGTACATTTTCTGACGAATTCACCCACCTTCTCTACTCCCCCTGTCTCTCTGTAACTTGACTTGGGAAGATGAATTTGACATTTTTAGGCAACTTCAACCCAATACTGAGACTTTTCCTGCGCTTTCCCCAAAACCTCTTTCCCCCGCTCTGCACCAATCCCACTCATATCCTCCTCTACTCCTTTCTACCCCCACACCCAAACCCGTCTCTCAGGACTGGGGGAGGGAAGGCGGTGCATGTGTGCTAAATGTTTAATGTGTGCTAAATGTGTAACGTGTGCTAAATGTGTAACGTGTGCTAAATGTGTAACGTGTGCTAAATGTGTAACGTGTGCTAAATGTGTAACGTGTGCTAAATGTGTAACGTGTGCTAAATGTGTAACGTGTGCTAAATGTGTAACGTGTGCTAAATGTGTAACGTGTGCTAAATGTGTAACGTGTGCTAAATGTGTAACGTGTGCTAAATGTGTAACGTGTGCTAAATGTGTAACGTGTGCTAAATGTGTAACGTGTGCTAAATGTGTAACGTGTGCTAAATGTGTAACGTGTGCTAAATGTGTAACGTGTGCTAAATGTGTAACGTGTGCTAAATGTGTAACGTGTGCTAAATGTGTAACGTGTGCTAAATGTGTAACGTGTGCTAAATGTGTAACGTGTGCTAAATGTGTAACGTGTGCTAAATGTGTAACGTGTGCTAAATGTGTAACGTGTGCTAAATGTGTAACGTGTGCTAAATGTGTAACGTGTGCTAAATGTGTAACGTGTGCTAAATGTGTAACGTGTGCTAAATGTTTAACGTGTGCTAAATGTTTAACGTGTGCTAAATGTTTAACGTGTGCTAAATGTTTAACGTGTGCTAAATGTTTAACGAGTGCTAAATGTGTAACGCGTGCTAAATGTGTAACGCGTGCTAAATGTGTAACGCGTGCTAAATGTGTAACGCGTGCTAAATGTGTAACGCGTGCTAAATGTTTAACGCGTGCTAAATGTTTAACGCGTGCTAAATGTTTAACGCGTGCTAAATGTTTAACGCGTGCTAAATGTTTAACGCGTGCTAAATGTTTAACGCGTGCTAAATGTTTAATGTGTGCGGGAAGCCCAATAACCTTTGATGTGCTGATCTGACACACACGTGTTTGGACAAATCGCTTGGCCTCCTCGTATTGGATCACACTCAGTGGTAACCACATTTTGTTGTATCTACAGGCAATGGTGGTGGTCGGGGATCTAACGGTGGTGGTAGGTGGGAGTCTGGGAGCTAGGTCGGTGAGGAAGTGGACAGAAAGAGAGGGAGAGGGGGATGGAGGGATAGTGAGGGAGAGGAGAGGGAGGGATAGAGAGGGAGAGGAGATGGAGGGATAGTGAGGGAGAGGAGATGGAGGGATAGTGAGGGAGAGGAGATGGAGGGATAGAGAGGGAGAGGAGATGGAGGGATAGTGAGGGAGAGGAGATGGAGGGATAGAGAGGGAGAGGAGATGGAGGGATAGTGAGGGAGAGGAGATGGAGGGATAGTGAGGGAGAGGAGATGGAGGGATAGTGAGGGAGAGGAGATGGGGGGATAGTGAGGGAGAGGAGATGGAGGGATAGTGAGGGAGAGGAGATGGAGGGATAGTGAGGGAGAGGAGATGGAGGGATAGTGAGGGAGAGGAGATGGGGGGATAGTGAGGGAGAGGAGATGGAGGGATAGTGAGGGAGAGGGGATGGAGGGATAGTGAGGGAGAGGGGGATGGAGGGATAGTGAGGGAGAGGAGATGGAGGGATAGTGAGGGAGAGGAGATGGAGGGATAGTGAGGGAGAGGGGATGGAGGGATAGTGAGGGAGAGGAGATGGAGGGATAGTGAGGGAGAGGAGATGGAGGGATAGTGAGGGAGAGGGGGAGGGAGGGATAGTGAGGGAGAGGAGATGGAGGGATATTGAGGGAGAGGAGATGGAGGGATAGTGAGGGAGAGGGGGATGGAGGGATAGTGAGGGAGGGGAGATGGAGGGATAGTGAGGTAGAGGAGATGGAGGGATAGTGAGGGAGAGGAGATGGAGGGATAGTGAGGGAGAGGGGATGGAGGGATAGTGAGGGAGAGGAGATGGAGGGATAGGGAGGGAGAGGAGATGGAGGGATAGTGAGGGAGAGGGGGAGGGAGGGATAGTGAGGGAGAGGAGATGGAGGGATAGTGAGGGAGAGGAGATGGAGGGATAGTGAGGGAGAGGGGGATGGAGGGATAGTGAGGGAGGGGAGATGGAGGGATAGTGAGGGAGAGGAGATGGAGGGATAGAGAGGGAGAGGAGATGGAGGGATAGTGAGGGAGAGGAGATGGAGGGATAGAAAGGGAGAGGAGATGGAGGGATAGTGAGGGAGAGGAGATGGAGGGATAGTGAGGGAGAGGAGATGGAGGGATAGAGAGGGAGAGGAGATGGAGGGATAGTGAGGGAGAGGAGATGGAGAGATAGAGAAGGAGAGGAGATGGAGGGATAGTGAGGGAGGTGAGGGGGAGATAGAGAGGGAGCGGGAGAGGGAGAGGAGAGGGAGGGATAGCAAGGGAGAGGGAGAGGAGGGGGAGGGATAGAGAGGGAGAGGGAGAGGAGGGGGAGGGATAGAGAGGGAGAGACAGAGGAGGGGGAGATAGAGAGGGAGAGACAAAGGAGGGGGAGATAGAGAGGGAGAGGGAGAGGAGGGGCGATAGAGAGGGAGAGACAGAGGAGGGGGAGGGATAGAGAGGGAGAGACAGAGGAGGGGGAGATAGAGAGGGAGAGGAGGGGGAGGGATAGAGAGGGAGAGGGAGGGGGAGATAGAGAGGGAGAGACAGAGGAGGGGGAGATAGAGAGGGAGAGGGAGAGGAGGGGGAGATAGAGAGGGGGAGACAGAGGAGGGGAGATAGAGAGGGGGAGACAGAGGAGGGGAGATAGAGAGGGAGAGGGAGAGGAGGGGAGATAGAGAGGGAGAGGGAGAGGAGGGGGAGGGATAGAGAGAAGAGGAGAAGGTAGGAGAGGAAATGAGGAGAGGAAGAGAGGTAGGTGGAACAAGAGATGAAATGAAAGAACGATGGGGCCAGCTGTTATGCGATCCTCATAGTGTTCACTTTCCATAATTATCAAAAGAAATAAAGATTTTTAACAAATCACTGAGGGATGGGCTCGAAAGGGCTGGAGCAAAAAGTAGAAAATCTATAGTTTTTACTGATTTAACTGTAGCTTCAGGAACTGAAGACAACATCTCAAAAACAACATTTTATATGATCAATAGAACTAGCAGGAGCCTTGTAGCACAGGCTGTGGGTGGCTGGGTCAGATTTACAGAAAATGTACAATTGGCAGCTGTACACATTTAGTAAATTCTACTAAATAAGGCTGCAATTTGGCCAATACTAGGTAAAGTTGAGTATATTCAGCATTGCATTGATTCTAGCAATCTGTTTGGTTAGGTTGAACTGTATTTTGAACTTTATATTCGTCTGAAAACTTGGTTATTTGAGGGGATTAGTGAATGTGAATTGTACATTTTCTGGTGACTTCCCCCATCAGGAGGTATGTAGGCAGGGTTTTATGGCAGGGTTTTATGCACCCGGCAGTGTGTGGGTTTTTATATTGTATCCTCTCCATCTCAGCGTAAGAGCTTAACATTATTTTTCTAAATCCCTTTGTCCATCTTGTAACAGTTCATTCCATATAGTTTGATCATAGTGTAACAGTTCATTCCATATAGTTTGATCATAGTGTTTGTTGCAAGTATGTAGTGGGGGGAGGGGGGAGGTGACAAAGAGTGCAGTAAAACCCTGCCCACACACAGCCGATTTGCCTCCCGATTGCCCCCCGATTTGGATCTTCCGATGAGTCCTAGGACTTCATTTCCAATCCTTGTTTTATGTTATTTCAAAAAATAAACAAGGATTTTAAATGAGATTATAGGATTCATCAGGAGACCCAAATCGGGAGGCAATCGGGAGGCAAATCGGCTGTGTGTGGGCAGGGTCTAAGTTACCTATCTAGTCGGTGAGTTAGTTTAGTAGTAAACGAGGTATTTTGAGGCATGGGAATTATACCATGATATCCACGAAAACATGGCCAGATTAGACCATGGCATATGCATGCATAGATTTCAAAAGTTGTAGGCGCTTGCTTTGCCAAGTGGGAGGGTTGTGAGACTTTACTGATTAGATAAGGCTCAAATAAATATATATCATGGCATGAAAATAGAACTCAATGAGAGATGGATATAGGATGACGCATTCACGAAACACTTGTGTGTTGTTTTTCCGTTTTTCCCTTGGGACTTCACACTTTTGTCTTGTGAATAAATCACCCTTTATTTCACCTCTGGAATGGAGTGCCCATAGACTTTGTATAGGCTTGTTATATACGAGTGAGCGGGAAGAAATATGTTTCATTTGTCCCTAGGGAAGAAACAGATGACCCAGTTTATCCTTCTGCGTTTTCATTGGCTATTCTGAAAGTAGGGCAGGGTTGTCATAGCGTCGTCAACGTCACGCCCGGCGTCACGACGGCCGTCATGAATTTGAGCGTCAATGGAACAGGCCACACCCTCGCAAGAAATACACATATTTCTCGCGCAGCAAGGTACCGTAATTAAAAGCAATCTAATATGTTTAAAATCGTTTGTAGGAGGTCAAATAAATCTCGAACTAACCGAAGTGCTGTCTGTGGGATCATTCTTCACCGAGTTGGAGGCGAGGGGAAACCCGAGGTGCGGAGCGAAGCGTAGCACCGAGGGTTTCCCCCGCCTCCAACTCGGTGAAGAATGATCCCACAGACAGCACTTCGGTTAGTTCTATATATATATCCATCTCTTGTTGAGTTATTATTCCCTGACTGCATCCTTGATCAAACAGTGCACTGACAGTATCTAAATGTTGGTCAGTAACCCTCTACCAGTGGTGAAATAGTGAATCCTCTCACAGTACATTCTATTTGTGATCCGTTTTAGGAAAATGAGTCGCAAAATATGGATTTTGAGATATCATAATATTTAAAAAGGGGAGATCAAGCTGATTCCAATGATAGTAAACACTAGGACAACTTATAAGTATTTCTATATTTTAAGTTTGATATTTTTATTTTTGAAAAAAAAATTTGCAAAATTTCTGGATGGGTAATTACCAGTGAAGTAACTAAATATACTCCATACAAAGGCCTTCAAAACGCAAAGACACATCTAATACAATGTCCTGAAATTTGTTACATGGATCCATATGACTATAAGTGCTAAACCCTCTAAGAATGAGAACATTTTAATAAAGAGATCTTGTGATGAAAACACTTTGAAAAATATCAATTTTGCGACTTGTGACTCATTCTCCAGAACACATCACATATTATGTTGGCAGCGAACATTTATAAGGACAGCAGTAACTTCCATCGTTAGAAACTAAATAAGTTGATGACACGATTGATGTTGAATTATACTTTATTCATTGTTTATGTTGGTGCTTTATGCCTGTATGGAACGCCTGGTCTGTTGCTCCGTTACTTTGACTCAGGATTTTAAAATGATTTAATGAGATTCGCTAATGAGTCATTAGGACATTAGTCTGTGTACTGTATATAACATTAAATGTATAACACATATACTAAATACCTTTGACGGTGCAATACTTACACAATAGATGTCCCTAGCCATGTGTTCTAGGGTCAGATTTTCAGAAAATGTACAATTGGCAGCTGTACACATTTAGTAAATTCTGCTAAATTAGGCTGCAATTTGTCCAATACTGGGTAGATTCGAGTATATTCGAGTATTGCATTGATTCTAGCAATTGGTTTGGTTAGGTTGAACTGTATTTTTAGAGTGATATTTGTCTTATTTGCGTTATTTGAGAGGATTGCTGAAGAAGAAGGCAAATTGTACATTTTCAGGCAATTTCACCCTCAAGACACCATTCACCATGTCCTCTGAATGATTATATCCTCTCAAAAAAAAGTCCAGTTTAAATCCTCCTCACCAGTTCGCCCCATCTACAGGCCTGGGCGGGTCGGACTTTGAGAAATATACAATCGGCAGCTGTACACATGTAGTAAATTCTGCTAAATAAGGCTGCAATTCTGTCTGAAATTTGTACATTTTCTGGCGACTTCCCCCACTTGTAGTACAAGACATCATTCACCATTCCTCTCAATGATTATATCCTTAAAAAAAGTCCAGTTTATATCCTCCACCACCACCTCCTCGCCCCCTCTACAGGCCTGGCTGAGTCAGACTTTGAGAAAATGTACAATTGGCAGCTGTACACATTTAGTAAATTCTGCTAAATTAGGCTGTAATTTTGTCAATACTAGGTAAATTCGAGTATATTCGGCATTGCATTGATTCTAGCAATCTGTTTGTTTAGGTTGAACTGTATTTTTAAAGTGATATTTGTTTTATTTGCGTTATTTGAGAGGATTGCTGAAGAAGAAGGCGAATTGTACATTTTCTGGTAATTTCCCCCACATGGAGTACAACACATCATTCACCATGTCCTCTCAATGATTATATCCTCACAAAAACCCCAGTTTAAATCTTCCACCACCTCGCCTCCTCCACCAGGCCTGGTGTTCAACCACCCCAGCTTAATCCTATATCTAAGGCCGCTTAGAGCAGTAGTAAAAAGCAGCAGCGATTAGTGATGTTGTAAGCAGCCATATTGGTGTTAATGGCCGTCTTCCAGCTCACCGCTTCATTACCCCGCCTCCCGCCGCGACACCCCGCCCCCCGCGACACCCGCCAACCCACACTTTATATCGACTCAACGCAAGGATAAATGCCCGCCAGAGTAAAAACTCCCACACAGGTGAAATCTTTAATTCAATGATGCCTGCCACTCCAGTGAATGGGTGTAATAAAATAACGGCGAGTGACAGGAAGAGGAAACAGGGGGATGGGTGAGATGGGGAGGAGGGTGGATGGGGCGGGGGGCTGGAATGGAGGAAGTATGGATGGAATGGATGGAATCTGGAGGGGAGGGGCAGGAGTTGGGGAGGAGGACGGAATTTGGAAGTGGGAATGGGGAAGGAAGGGGCAATCCTAATAGGGGGATGTAGGGGGGAGAAGGACAGGAAGAATGGATGGAAAAGATGGAATGTGGGAGGGAGGTGAGTGTGGGGAAGGAGAGGGGAAGTAGGGGGAGGAGAGGATGAAGTATGGATGGAATGGATGGGTGTGGAAGGTGTAATATGGGGACTAGAGGGAGATATGGGTGGAAGAGGGGGATGTTGTGTCGAGGGAAGGGGAGGAGTGGGGAAAAGAGCATTTGATGAGTGGGATGAGAGGGAAGTTGGACTTGGAGAAAAGGATTTAGTATGGATTTGGAGAGAGGAATATTGCGGTTAGGCAGGTAAGTGAAAGTTTGGTGGATGGAAGTGCGCTAAAATAGAGTCAAAGGTTTGATTGAAGTTTGATTGAGACAGAGAGAGGGAGGGAGGTTTCATTGAATTAATGACATTTCTTCTTTTCCGCATAATCCTCAAAGAAATATCGGCGCTTATCAGTTACAATTCCTAAAAACTATAGGATTGTATTGTATTTGTTTGAATCCAAAGGAGAATATACAATTACACATATAAAATGACAATAACATTTATCTCATCATAATACCATGTTAAATAGATCAATTGTACATCATTCAGCCATGAAGAAAAACAAAGTGTGTATATTTACACATAGGATAATTGATTAAAAAAGATTAAATGATCAGGTTACTACTGAAAATATGGAGAAACACAGAAAACGTACTTTATATGGGTAATAAAAACGTTCTCAATAAAATAAAATTGAACACACTACATAAAAAGACAATATCCTGATACCTGATTAAAAATATCAATTGACATGAATGAATTAAAATGGAGATAAGAGAAAAGTTTCATGGTGCTGTCTATAGGACCAAGGTTCCAGATTGCATTGATGAGACCTATAGTAAGGTGCCATTATCGATAATGATAACAATTATTGCCCTTAAGTAGGATAAGATTAAAGAAATATCGGCATTTATCAGTTACCAGTCTAAGAACTATAATATTGTATTGTATTTGTTTGAATCAAAAGGAAAATATATGCCAGAATGCAGTGAAGAGACCTATAGCAAGGTGCCATTATCTATAATGATAACAATTATTGGCCTT
This sequence comes from Sthenelais limicola, assembly GCA_942159475.1. Taxonomy (NCBI): domain Eukaryota; kingdom Metazoa; phylum Annelida; class Polychaeta; order Phyllodocida; family Sigalionidae; genus Sthenelais; species Sthenelais limicola. Next base: position 6,408,708 of record OW804101.1, on the reverse strand, counting down.
AAGTAGGATAAGATTAACATCTGCAGCAGCAGTAGCAGCCCCAGCAGCAGCAGTAGCAGCCCCAGCAGTAGCAGCCCCAGCAGCAGCAGTAGCAGCCCCAGCAGCAGCCCCGGCGGCCCCGGCGGCCCCAGCTCAGCCTAATCCTGTGTAGATTAATCACATGAATATTACAGTAGAGGGATCAGTGGGCAGCCCTGCGGCACACCAAACATGAATATTACAGTAGAGGGATCAGTGGGCAGCCCTGCGGCACACCAAACATGAATATTACAGTAGAGGGATCAGTGGGCAGCCCTGCGGCACACCAAACACTAAGTCATCTATTAATGGGTCAAGTCACCACAAAATGTACAATTCACCTTCACCAATCCTCTCAAATAACCCACATTTCAGACAAAAATAAAGTTCAAAATACAGCTCAACCCAATCAAACATATTGCCAGAATCAATGCAATGCCGAATATACTGGAATTTACCTAGTATTGACCAAATTGCAGCCTAATTTAGCAGAATTTACTAAATGTGTAGATTTGCCAATTGTACATTTTCTGTAAATCTTACAGGGCTTGCGGGGTTTATGTGCAGCCCCCTTGTTACTGGAAAAAATAGAAAATAAAACTATTGTTTAATGAGATTTTTGTGGCCTGCCCAGATGACAGATATGTGATGTGACTCAGAAGATTGTAGGTAGACGGAGCTTGTTTCACCTTCCTATACGACTGCTTGAATGGCTATATGGCTGATCCCAGGGCTTTGTATATACCCCGAGAAATCCCGCCAAATCCGAAAAGCCTTTTTTCACTTGTGAGACTGTGAATCTATTTCAAGGCTGCCCTTATTATGTAGGGCCTGGTATTAGTACTAGACCAAGCGCAACCAACCCGCCCCCTACAGGGCGGATTTAGACCACCTTTAAACTTCCTTTCGTTGCTCCATTACCCCTGGTATTCTCAGTTAGACAGAACTCCCATCCATCGACCTGTTTTTTATGTTTTCCCATCTAAATGAGTACCATTACATCGTCTGAATGGCAAGTTTTTGTTCCTCATGAGGCCTGTTCAGGGGACGACTTATGTATAATGTGGTACAGGAAAGTTGCAATTTTAAATATAAAGATTGGTTTAGACTCCCACCCCTGTCGCACCTCTCACACACACACTGCACCTTCACTCACTCACATAGCCCAGTACCACACTAGTGTGTGTGTAGCCTTGCCTCAAGGCTACACACACACTAGGCAGGTAGGCAGTCAGGTATCAATCACTAACCCATGGATTCTAATGTGAAGGGAGGAGTGAAGGGTGGGTGGCTGGTGGGCATGCAGTGTCATTCAAGGTGAGAAAAACGACAACTATAAGAACAAAAACAAATAAGTACAGCAAGCAAAAGTACTAGCGGGTAAAATTTCTGGACTTGCACAGGTCTCTAACCTTTGTTGGTGTTGAGACTGGGGTAGTGGGATAGTTGAGGGGTAGTGAAGCGGGAGGGGTGAGGGGGTAGTGGGGGGAGTAGTGGTCTAGTATGAGAAAAGAGATATTTTGTCTTTTCTGAATAATTTTTGTCTTTTCTGAATAATATAAGCGGTTTCGGCTGTTTGGCCTCATCGGGTATTTTGGTAAGGTGTGCTCTTCCCTCCATTCTTGTGCTGTGTTAGGACTAGGTAGGGTGTAATGATCTAATAGAAGAAGACTAACGAACGTCTGATCTTCATGAGAAGAACGAAGCAACTGTTTAATGGTAAAGTAAGACACAGGCTACATGAATAGTAATGAGTGGGCGGAGCCCTTACGTAATATCCGTGGCATAGCATGTATAAGTAGACTTGCACAGTCCTAGCTAGTTAAGTATAATTAGCGATTTTAAGTAATGTGATAATAGGTGATAATTAATAATAATATAAATATAATGAGGTTACACAATGTTACGTAATGTTACATAACAAGGGGCGGTCAGTAGTCTTGTTTTTAACTCAGATGTTTTTTTTCCAACAAAATTGGGATTTCATGTGTGACTGTATAAAAGAGGAAATTAAAAACTGACATAAGGAGACAACCACAGGTCCGAATTTGTTGGAATAAAACTATCCCAGAATGTCAAGACCAGTATATTATGATCCAAGGCCCTTATATTCAAAGTATTCTAAATGTTCTCCCTTTCCCAGATCCCAAAATAGCAAAACAGTCACTTGTAAAAACTGACCCATATTCATTTATTGATTCGAATAACAATATTTCTATTTGCATTGTTGTTGCTCCAGAGCTCAAAGCCCCCAACCCCACCTGTAAACCATTAATCTAGCGTGAGACTACACAGGTAAAGACTAATGGAAGTTACGTAGATCACTGTTAGTAAGTACTACTGTGAATAAGGATGTATGTGGGTCAGATTTCCATAAAATGTACAATTCACCTTCACCAATCCTCTCAAATAACCCACATTAGAGACAAACATGAGCTTCAAAATGCAGTTTAACTGTTACTTTAAATCAATGCAATACCAAATATATTCAGATATACCCAGTATTCATCATTTTTCAGCCAAATTTAGCAGAATTTACTAAATGTGTACAGCTGCCAATTGTACATTTTCTGAAAATCTGACCCATATACAGATGTCCTGGGAAAGCTTGCTGTACAATCAACAATTCAATGATTTGGTTTCAAGTCTTCCGGGGGATCCTTGGATGCGTACAAAATAACATGTGATTAATAGACTTTCTGTTCTCATTGAAGCAAGGACCATCTTTCAAGAAGAATATTTAATGTCAATTTTTATATCAGTGTAATGCCGGGCATTCAAGAACTCGCAGTTAGTACTCCAACATTTTGCCTATGAATAGTCGTAAGAATTGGAGGTTTCTTCCTAAGAAAGCCCACACATTACCGAACTCAAGTATGTGTCTTAAGAATGATTTTGAATTCATACGACTTCCTTGCCAAAGATTAGGCGTTTTAATGGGATTATAGTGATATTTGGCGGTCTTGATGGAATTATATTGACACTTTGCGGTTTGAGGCGAGAGGCTTTCCCTCCGTTTGAAGGGACTCTCTCATCTTTGGGCCTAGAGTGGAAGGTGTTCATTCCCTCCTGATCGTTTCCCTTACAAGACCACAGAAATAAGACTAGTCTTCACTAGTGGAGTGAAATCGCCAGAAAATGTACAATTGACCTTCACCAATCCTCTCAAACAACCCAATTTTCCGATGAAAATACAGTTCAACCTAACCAAACAGACTGCTAGAGTCAATGCAATGCCAAATATACTCGAATGTACCTAGTATTGACCAAAGTGCAGCCTAATTTAGCAGAATGTACTAAATGTGTAGAGCTGCCAATTGTACGTTTTCTCTAAATTGACCCAGTGGGCGTACTGATAGAATATACAGGAAACCGAAATGAATAAGCTCAGCACTGATGGCTCCACTTGATACACTCTTAATTAATTAAACATGTATTAGCATGAAATTATACATGAAAATGTAAAATTCGCCTTCAGCAATTCTCTCAAATAACCCACATTTAAGACAAAAATGAGCTTCAAAATGCAGTTTAACATAACAGAACTGATACGTTAAATCAATGCGATGCCAAATATACTCAGATATACCAGGTTTTATTCATTCTTTAGCCAAATTTAGGAGAATTTCCTAAATGTGTAGAGCTGCCAATTGTACATTTTCTGAAACTCTGACCCATATACCTGCCATACAATCATTAGCGTGATCTAACAATTAACCTAGATTACATAGACCCAGGGAGGAACCCATTCAAATTGTATTTTCAAATTTATCTTTTGTTATAAAATAATATACATTCTGTGCCCTCCAAACGTGTCCATTCCCTCCTGCTGCATGCCTGCTTGTACCATGAATGATTGTACATGGGTGATGTCACAAGAAAATGTACAATTCACCTTCACCAACCCTCTTAAATAACCCTAATTTAACACATGAATCAGGTTCAAAATTCAGTTCAACACAACCAAACAGATTGTTTCAATTTCAATTTCAATTTCAAACATTCTTTATTGTCTTTTCTCTTACAAAACAATTTTTGGTTATCCAATTCTGGCGTGCCAGATCTTCCTATGGGTGCAATATATATATGAGTATATTTGACATTGCCTTGATTCAACCAAACAGATTGTTTGAATCAAGGCAATGTCAAATATACTCATATATACCCAAATTTAGCAGAATTTACTAAACGTGTAGACGTGCTCATTGTACAGTTTCGGATGGTCTGACCCTTGTTTCTTTCATCCACTGTGTCCTTTCATCATTCCCCCCTTCAACACTTTCCCTCCCTCCTCCAACTCCCTCCTCCAACTCCCTCCTCCTCTATTCATTCCCTTATAATCTATATGGGTCAGAACGTCAGAAAATGTACAATTTGTCCTCACCAATTGTCGCAAATAACCAAAATTTGAGACCGAAATGAGGTTCAAATACAGCTTATCAAGAGAGAATCGGGTCAATATAAAATATTTTCAGATGTACCTGGTATTTAAAGTGTCAGTAAACCCCCAAATATTATGAGCAAAACCATTTCCTTGCTATTATTGAAATGTAACCACCCCAGTTTTACTTAATTCAAGTTCTTATTTAGTGAGTTTTACCCATTTAAAGGAGTGAAAAAGTAGTTCCACAGTTTAACACTCCATTCAAGGCGCCACTGTTTTCCTACGTCATAAGGTGCGCCAATCTTGAAATGTACATGCAATGAACATAACAAACAACTCTCATAATTGCTGCTAGAAAGAAAGAAGGAGGGCGGGGTGGGTGGAAGGAGTTTGATATACAGCCTTGAAACTCAGTACATGTATCTCTGCTGTAAGCAGCGCTAAATACTCCAAAAATGAAAATAAAATTGACCAAGGGTTCTTGTGAAAATAATCTCTTTTTGTGACTTGTGACTCATTTTTTATCACAAATGTGTCTAACTGCCCATTGTACATGTTCTGATGCTGTAACCCATATCCCAGCACGATCCCACGCGCTCTACATAGATCATTATCTACTCCAGACCATGAATAGAAACCAGCTCTATATAATGTCGCAAAATCACGACAACCGCAAGTTTGATATCCGTGGGAGGGGCCATGATTCAGCAGAAATGTCCGGCCGGGAAATGTATCACCTCGCACCCGGACCGGGGGAACGTGATGGGTGAAGTCGGCAGAAAATGTACAATTCACCTTCACAAATCTTCTCAAATAACCCTAATTTCAGACGAAAATAACCTTCAAAATACAATTCAGCATAACCAAACAGATTGCTTGAATCAATGCAATGCCGAATATACTCGAATTTACCTAGTATTGACCATTTTTTCAGCCTAATTTAGCTGAATTTACTAAATGTGTACAGCTGCCAATTGTACATTTTGTGAATATCTGACCCATATGTACTTTATGGGTCTATCCTGTGACTCCACCATCTACTCCCGCTCTACTCCCGCTCTGGTCTAACCTCAGCGCAGTATATCTTATACTCAGTGTAAGACATACTATGCCATCAAATGTCTTATATGTGCATTCCTCTCCATAAGTGCAATAAAATATTGTTATCATACGAGTACAATAAAAAATGTAGTTGTCAAAAAATACCCTTCGCAGTTTATTGACGTGCTTTGCGAAGATCTTAAAGCACTTGTTTAAGTTGTGAATATGTAGGCTTAAGCCTTCTGTACATATATACATGTATTTAGGAAGCAAAAAGGAAAATTATTGTATCATATCTGCACATTATGTTGGCTCGACAGAACTAACCCCGAAAAGGGGAGTCAGTAAACCAAGTATAAATAAAATCTTTAAAATCTTTTGTTCAGATTCTGGGATGTATTTTTGTCACAATAGACCACGGCAATCACTTCCGGCAACTTCCGGTAAGGAATGGGGGTTATAGACGTCAAAAGAACTGGTAAATAAAAGTCAGTAAGTGGTAAATAACAGTTGAATCTGACCAAACCGCGTCTGAAAGCACTAATACCCTAATGCCCCTTGAATTGTCCACCAGGGGCCCGTTGCTCCATTTCTCGCTAACTATTTTCCCATACACTTTCAATGGAAAAATAGTTAGCGAGAAACGGAGCAACGGTCCCCTGGCAACAGACCCCTTAGACCATCCAAAACCTCAGGTATTAATGCTATAATAGAACTAAATGAGAGCTATGTGTACGACAACGTTTTTACAAAACGCAAGTGGCTTTTGATCGATGCCTTTCACAAGTGTTCTATTTTTATGCCAAGATATATACATATTTTAGCCTTATTCATTCATTATCAGTTGCAACCGTTCGACTCGGCAAAAACAAGCGCCTACAACATTGCGACGCGTCATTGATTGGCGCGGCTAGATTTAGGTAACCAATCAAAATAGCGGAGTAAATTGGCTGCATTCGAAAAGCGGATTCCTCTAGTTAAATCTATGAATGCATATGCAATGGGATAGTCTGGCCATGTTTGTGTTGATACCACGCCTTTCATGGCATAATACTATTAAATTAACACTTTGTGTCTCTGCAAAGCACATCAACAAATCCATGTCTAACATTTGGTCATTTTGGTTCAAGGGACACCAGGGGGAATATATTTCCCTACTTTATACTAGTACAGAAATATCAGTAACTATTTATCAAACATAAAAGACATAGAAGTACTTATTAGGTATCCTAGTGTTTACTATCATTGGAATCCGCCTGATCTCATCGTTTCAAATATGATGATATCTCAAAATCAGTTTTTCTCAAATTCTGACTCATTATTTTGCAAAGGAACGCCTCAAATTCACAAAATAAAACCAAGCACCATGGATCACATCTTACACGGCCGGAATCCACCTTCATTCAATCCCATGATGCATCACTTCCACTGGACATGCGCAGTCCAATATAAATGCACTCTAGGTGCAGTAAATATCGGCGCATGCGCCCGGGTAGTGTGGACCAATAAAGCTCCCCCTGTGAGTGTATATATACACTGATGGCAGTATATACCGCACGGCTGGTCAATAACCCCTGCTGTTAGATAGAGTCAGGTTGGGGCATGGTGCATAACACAGCCTCACTTAGGCTGCGTTTCCACTGGCTCGCTCTTTTGGCTCGCTCATGGCCCACTCTTTTTTATTGCCTTGAGCGCATAACAAGCGAAGGTTGAGCGAAACCAGAGCGATCTAGTGGAATCGGTTACTGCGCTCTATGTACGCTCGACAAAGTGCCTATTTGCGCTTCTTTAGAAGAGCGCAGGACGTTGCGCTCATATCTGACGTGTTTGATTTCTTTCTACCTGTTAAACTAGTGGACCAAGAGCGCAGTAAGAGCGCACAAAAGCATTTGCTATTGATTTCATATAGGAAACAAGCGCAGCAGTAGAATCTCAGTAGAATCGCTCTGCGCTTGTATTGCACTAAAAATATTAGCGGATGGAGAGCGACTGACAAGCGCACTCTAAACAAGCGCAGCAATACAAGCGATCCAGTGGGATCCCACCTTTAAAGTGGCATTTTCAGGTATTGTAACTCTACAAACCTACCTAGTATAAGGAGGTTGAATCTCTCTATTAAGAGAGGCAAATCAGTGTATTTTTTATCATATAAATTAGAATATTATGACATGTAATATAATGCTGTAAATACAACAGTAACAAGGTGCTGAACCACCCACCCAATGTTAAATTCTAGAATATTTCAATTCTTATAATGGGTGAAAACTCGAAAACTCTAAAGATGCCAGAGCATTAAGCTGTATTTTGTGCTAATTGTTATAATAATGTAAAATGTAAATGTTACTTCTTAAGAATTGTAGAATGTATGATGTTGATGAAAAATATTTTGTTGTAATATACCACGGCCTCATGGGAAGAACAATTATTTGATTTGAGGACCTTTTTCTCTATAATCTTTCATGTATCTGTATAAAGAGAAATAAAAATACTTATATATATATATAATATTGTGGCAAATCATGTCTTAACTATTTTACTCATATTATAGCGGAACTCCACAAGAGGAAAAACGGCGGTGACAAATTTTTGTGTTGCCCACTAACATCAGCTCAATTCATGTTTGCAATTAAAAAGCAAATGGAGGAGTGTCAGATGTGTTGCCACATACTCTTGAAACTGTTCTTTCTGTATGGATATTTGTTGCAACAAATTAGTGGGCAACAACAAACTTTGTTAGTGCCGTTTTCCCTCTAGTCGAGTCGTCCTATTAGGTTTTATATGATTGGATTTATCAATATTCTGCTGCTGTTATATGTGTTGTACAAGGGTTGGAAGTGGTATAGGCCGAGAGAAAACGGCCGCCGGTGAGCGATAATGAGTGAAGAACAGATCAGGGTGGGTCATTCAGATACAAACTAAGACATTTTAGAAGCCCTGTAGCAAAAGCAAGTCCTGCACAATGTTGGTCCAAAGACTTTTAGATTGGTTGGAAAAGAATGGAACAGAAGTAGAAAATGTTTGTTTTTGACTGACGTTGACTGAGATTGCAACTTTAACATACTAAGCTACGTTTCCTTGCAATGCTAAAATATTTCTGCTGTATAAATCACTTATTATAGCATTGTGTGTATAGCAGATTCTTATCCTACAGCTTCCTTATCAGCTACTGCATAGCTAGCTAGAGAAAGGGAATATTAAGGAAGGAGTGATTATGCAACAAGCCCCGAGTCTTAGAGCAAAGCACCTTTGGGTCAGATTTTGAGAAAATGTACAATTCGCCTTCATCAATCCTCTCAAATAACCCACATTTAAACAAAATTGACCTTCAAAATGCAGTTTAACATAAAAGAACTGATACTTTAAATCAATGCGATACCAAATATACTCAGATATACCCGGTATTGATCATTTTTCAGCCTAATTTAGCAGAAGTTACTAAATGTGTAGAGCTAGCAATTGTACATTTTCTGAAAATCCGACACCTTTACTGTAGCAAGCTATGCCAACTATGAGGCGGATAAGGTTCACACCTTTATTACACGCCTACACTTGGTGAAGTGGGTGCAATAACAGTTGGTTTATTGCACGGGTACAATAACATCGACTGATCTTCTACATTAAATCACTGCAGTTGTCCAATAAATATTCGAAATTGTTTTCTTCTAATTTTGTTACGATGCTATCATATCAATCGTTTTTTAGATATATCGAATGGGGAATCAGAACTTTAAAAACTGATGTTTATGTTTCGATATTGTTCTTTGCTAAGGACATAATGATGATTAGCGAATGGAACTCTAGTAATAAAATATTAAATATCACAAATTATCAGGATTTTCTCAGCAGCTTCATCAGAATGATACCATAGATTTACACTGTGGTGTATTCCATCTAAGTAGCATGTTTAGAATTAGTTTAGACTTAGAATTTCTCTTATTATCTTTTATCTTTTACTCTTCTTTCGTGTACTTAAATTAGAAGCTAATATAGAAATATCTTGATGTAATTTAAAAGTAAATTTAAAAACTCAGGCTATTCTGGGAATATTCGTACTGTCGTATGGAAATGTCTGTGTCCTGAATAAAAAAAATTCAAAAAAAAAAAAAAAATGTTGGCAGGCTAGGAAGACCTGTTCAACAGACATTATTTACTGTATTTACATGTAATTGTATGAAAAATGGGGAATTACTATAAATGTATCTAATGGTTTGCCTTCTTGTATTTTGCAGGTACGTATACGTTTGTGCTGGCTGGCTGAGGCTAAGTACATTATAATAACATAGGGGTTACATTGGTACAGCTCTCAACCAATATGTGTTTCAGGAAAATGAGTCATAAGTCGCAAAATTGATATTTTTTAAAGTGCTTTTTTGCACAAGATCATATTATTGGAATGTTCTGATTTTTGGAGAGTTTATCACTTATAGTTATGTCAATCGATGTATCAAATTTCAGAACAATCTATGTAATGTATCCTTTCGTTTTAAAGGTTCTCATATGGACTACATTTAGTTACTTTACTGTTTAGTGACCCCCAGAAATATTGCAAACTTTTTTTTTCAAAAACCAAAATATCAAACTTAAAATCTAGAAATACTTATAAGATTATTAGACTGTTTACTATCATTGGAATCGGCTTGATCTCATCGTTTCAAATATAATAGTATCTCAAAATCTATTTTCTGCGACTTATGACTCATTTTCGTGAAACATTATACTAATAACATAGGGATATATATATTTATTTGGGGATATATATATATATACATTTTTATTTCTCAGTAGACAGTTACAATAATTTAACGAGAAAAGGGTGTGACTGGTTAACGCATTGCTGCTCTTCCCAGGCGTCCATCGAAACTGGTTTAAATCCTCGCTCAAGAAGCAGGAGGTAGCTTTCTACCGCCTACAGTATTTTTTTCTCATATGTGATGTGTTTCAGGAAAATGAGTCATAAGTCGCAAAAAATAGATTTTGAGATATCACCATATTTGAAAAGAGGAGATAAAGACGATTCCAATGATAGTAAACAGTCTAATGAAATAATAAGTATTTCTAGATTTTAAGTTTGATATTTTCGTGTTTGAAAAAAAAATTTCCAATATTTCTGGGGGTCACTAAACAGTAAACTAACTAAATGTAGTCCATAATTATGAGGACCTTTAAAACGAAAGAATATAATTATTACATAGATTGTCCTGAAATTTAGTACATAGATTGACATAACTATAATTGATAAACCCTCCAAAAAATAGAACATTCCAATAATGTGATCTTGTAAAAAAACACTTTGAAAAATATCAATTTTGCGACTTATGACTCATTTTCCTCAAACACATCACATATGAAAAGATTATAAAGATAATCCTTCATAAGGTTGTGTTTGTGTGTTAGTGTAACATGTTTCTACTGATTTACAACCCACACAGATGAGTGGTAACAGCCTAAGCAGGCCTGAAACCCGAATTATTAATGAGATATAATCCTAATTTTATCTCACAAACCCTAAACCAGCTAAAATTTGTATTTAACATTGGAGGAATAAAGTATTTGATGTAATAAACTACAGAAATATTTAATATGGAGAACAAAAACCTATTTTAATGATTACCGAGTACCCATTTATGATGAAATTATGACAAAGGGTTAGGGTGATGAATATTGATATTACATTAATGATAGATCATGCAATAGATTTAATACTAACCCCTCCCCCCCCCCTAACCCGCTAAATCCCCCCCACGATGTGTACATGTATTCAGCCTCACAGCCCGTATTCATTTCTAATAACTATACAACAAATAATCTGTTAATTGATTATTAATCAATTATCAAATTAATTAATATTGATATTATCGCATGTATTTTAACTGGCAATGTACAGCATACATGCCTTATTAAAATATCTTTGTATTTTCTGATGATTGCTGTAAAAACATACTAAATAAAGCACAAACAACTATATTAATCATAGATTATGGAATAGGCTCAATACTACCCCCTAAGATCCGCTACCCCCTGCCGACCACCCTCCCCCATATATACATATTCAGGCTCAGAGCCCGACATAGCAGGGCCTAATAATGCCGGGGCAAGGTACAGGACACAGGCAATGGAAGCAAACACCGAGTAGGAGACGAGAGGTGCATTGCGCATACAATACTCACTATTTGCTTGCTCCATGTGAGGGTAAATAGCGAGTAGGCGACCCAGGCCGTATCGCGCACCTTCTCCATGATAAGGCAAATACACAGTCATAATGGCGGGTGAGCGATATTGGGGGAGCATACAGGCGGGAGGTATGGCCGCTAGGTGGGGGCACAGGGAGGGGGGGGGTGGGGGGGAGAGGGGGGGAGGGTGGAAGCTGATGGTGAAGTTATTGCATAATTGGGTGAAAACGCCCGAAAATGTACAATTCACCTTCACCAATCCTCTTCAGCAATCCTCAATCCTCTTCAGCAAACCAGATTGCCTAAATCAATGCGATACCAACTATTCTCAGATATACCTAGTATTCATCATTTTTACAGCCTAATTTAACAGAATTTACTAAATGTGTAGAATCTGCAAATTGTACATTTTCTAAAAATCTGACCCAATAGTATAATTTGCATTTTGTAATTTGTATTTTTTTTTAAAGTTTTATTCGGGGGAATGATAAACGAACTGGATGTGTATCATATATACACCATCAACAATATTATTATACGCGCCATTCTATATGAGACATGCTATAAGTGGGGGTGCTATAAAAAATATTCATATAGGGACGTGTCCTATATGAAATGTAGTTGTCTAAAAATA
>OW804101.1:6374108-6396261 GCA_942159475.1 Sthenelais limicola | reverse complement strand
CTCCATCTCTCTCTCCCCCTAACCACCGACAGCCTGCCTTACAGTTCTCCTTACTGTTTAATACCAGTTATTGCTAGGATAATGTACAATGGGGGATTTGCATAGCCGCCATTTTGAACCATTATTCGCATGGAATTATGGGACTAATGGTACAGTCTAAAATCTTTAGAAGACATGTCATGTTCAGCATGGAATATTTACCAATGTTCTAATATCAATATCCATTTGTTTTACATTTTTCATGACACAAGGCCCCATCTTTCCCATGATGCATTTGGTTGTCATGGATCATTTATACAAGCTATGATATTGGGCAAACATTTTTGAAATTTCCGATAAAAATGTTGCCAAATATGTGTATGTCAGATTTCATCAGAATCCATCCCAGGATGCACTGTAACAGACATGTACACTGGCACATGCAAACTGCCCTATTGCCAGATGTACAAACGTCAGGCTGATAATTGATAGATACAAGATACATGCAGATATATTTGATTGTGCATTAATCAAAAGGAATGAGTTCAGTTACATTCAACTGTAATTCAAATCTCATTTTTTCTCTCGAATTTGGGCATATTTGAGAGGGTTGGTGAAGGTGAATGGTACATGTTCTAGCCAGCATGCATGTGCGTGGTTAGTACAGCATGTGTGTGTATGGTGCATCAGGGGAGGGGGTGCATCAGGGAGGGGGGGGGTGCAGTGATGCGTGCAGAGAACAGAAAATGTGCATTACAGCCACCATGTTCCCTCTCATACGCCACAAATCGCCAGAAAATGTACAATTCACCTTCACCAATCCTTCTCAAATAATGCGAATTTTAGACGAAAATAAAGTTCAAAATACAGTTCAACCTAACCAAACACATTGCTAGAATCAATGCAATGCTGAATATACTCAAATTTACCTAGTATTGACCAAATTGCAGCCTAATTTAGCAGAATTTACTCAATGTGTACAGCTGCCAATTGTACATTTTCTGAAGATCTGACCCATATCATCAATGATGCATCACATACATGTAAACACACAGCCATGTTGCTCTATGATCCGATGGAAGAGGGTGGGTGGGAAAAGGGGTCGGTGTGACTTATCCCACAGATATCAAAATATTATGGCTGCCTTCTTAGCTATAAACGTCGGTCAAGAACTAAACATTTTCTACTTTTAGTTCCATTCTTTTCTAACTGAACAAAATCCTCCAAAGCTTTAGATTCTTAGATGGGTTTGAAACAAATGGAACAAAAAGTAGGAAATGTTCAGTTTTGGATCGACATTAGCTGAGAGTGCAGCTTTAATGTAATGAACATGCTTTTAACAATAGTGGCAGAGACTTCAACCATAGTAAAGCCAAACATCACCTCATGGGACGCGTTGCACAACAAAATCTTACTTAATATATATTTTTTTTTAAAGATTTTATTTCCACTGGGTACATCACCGCCAAGAGGAGTAGGATTTTACGGTGGAACCCAGCTTGGGTTGAAAGTTGATTATATACATGGGATAGTAAGCAGAAAAATAATATACATAATAGAAGTGAACCTCTTGCTGTGAGAGAGACTTCATGATTGTTTGTACCGTACTATTGCGAATTCAGTGTTAAAGAGAATATAACATGAAATATTCCTTCCTTAGCTTCTGTTCCTGCTAAGCAGCTGGTAAGGAACCTTTAGGGAAGGAATTTGTTGTAGAGACAATAAGACAAAAATGCCCAAGGGACATAGCGGGGAGCTGTATCGTCCCGTGGCGGAGGTATCTGACCAAGGATGCCTAGCACCTGCAGTCAGATACCAAAGCCAAGGGGCGATACCGATTTCCCGCTATGTCCCGCAGATTTGTATGTATTTATTTTGCCGTTACTTAATAAAAATGTACTCGAGTATGACAGATTTATTGATGAAATTATATTTGCATTTGTCTTGGTTGACATCGACATCTTTGTTTACATCATGACGCCCGTCATGATCCCCGTTAATGCGCCCTGACGCATCTGTGTATTTCTACATGCCGTTTTTTTTCCGACCCGCGTGGGTCAGGACTATATTTGCAAATAAATATAATATATATAATGCAAAATTATTTAATTCTGCACTGTCATGTACATTTATTTTGCTTAATGTTTTGCAGTGAATTACTCTAATAAATGTATTCAATTATTTTTAAAAATTTTGTAACTAATTTATATGCGCTAATACTATTATCTTTGGAGAACTATATTCATTCCATATCAGCCTGAGGCCTGATACAGCCGTCGTATCAGCCTCAGGACTGAGTTGCATTCTCAATGGGCCCTGCGTATCGACTACATTCACTGGTGAAATAATGCTAGTTTGTATTCATACAGGCAATGCTAATTTGTAGTCAAACAGTATGCACTTCCTACCTAATCAGGGAAAAATAGCTTACCAAGGTACCTTAAGTATGGATTTCTTATGCAACAGACCCGAGTTGTATCAATCATGATATGAACCATATTTTAAGTACATGATCTATAAGTGAATGAGGTGGGGGAGGGGGAGGGGGGCAGGGGGAGGGGGCATGGGGAGGGGGTAAGGGGGGGCATGCCCTGCCCCAGATATTGTAAAGGCGATGGCCCCTACTACTAAAAGAGACCACGTGATGGATTGTCAGCCATTTTGCGACCAGCATGACTTGCACTTTTGTTGCCTTGGGGGGGGGGGGGGGGAGGGGGAAGGGGAGGGTTTAGAGAGTGAACGAGTGGGTCGGGGGGGGAGGAGAGGCACAGAAGGGTCAGATTTTCGGAAAATGCACAATTGGCACCTGTACAAATTTAGTAAATTCTGCTATATTAGGCTGAAATTTGGTCACTACTAGGTAAATTTGAGTATATTCAACATTGCATTGGTTCTAGCAATCTGTCTGGTTAGGTTGAACTGTATTTTAAACTTTATTTTTGTCCAAAATGTGGCTTATTTGAGACAATTGGTGAAGTTGAATTGTACATTTTCTGCTAACTTCCCCCAGGAGAAGTAGAACGGGTTAAGAGTACAATGGCCGCCTTCCTATAAAGCAGGTAGGAAAGAGAGCGGAGGCCCCAGACTGAAGAATCAACAGGAAAAAGTTTTGTGATGAGAATTCACTGCCGTTTGGCGTGTGTGGGGGCCATTGTGTCGCGGGCTGAGAAGGGCGCGGGCGGTAAGTGCTGGATGACGGATGGGAGGCAAAGTGGCAAGGAGAAAGCAGAGACAGGAGAGAGAGCAGAATACAAGATTGAGTGGGCTACTAGGTTATAATGGGGGGAGGAGGTTGGTGGTGGGGGGGGGGAGTGGGCTACTAGGTTATAATGGGGGGAGGAGGTTGGTGGGGGGGGAGGGGGGGAGTGGGCTACTAGGTTATAATGGGGGGAGGAGGTTGGTGGTGGGGGGAGGGGGGGAGTGGGCTACTAGGTTATAATGGGGGGAGGAGGTTGGTGGTGGGGGGAGGGGGGGAGTGGGCTACTAGGTTACAATGGGGGGGAGGAGGTTGGTGGTGGGGGGGGGGGGGGGGAGTGGTGGTAGTTGGTTATAGGGTGACTGGGGTAGAAAAGCCAGGAAAAGATAGAGGGAGAGGAAAAAAGTCATGAATGGAGGATGAAGAGGATGGGGGATCAAACCTGTGGTAGTTTATTAGATAAAGGAGATCTAAGATATGAAAAACCTCCGATAAAGTGACCTCCGATAGAGAGACATCCGATAGAGAGACCTAAGATAGACTGACCTAAGATAAAGAGACAGTAAGGGCAGGCTTCTAAACAGGGCAGGCTTCTTAACAGGGCAGGCTTCTAAACAGGGCAGGCTTCTAAACAGGACAGGCTTCTAAACAGGGCAGGCTTCTAAACAGGGCAGGCTTCTAAACAGGGCAGGATCCCAAACAGGGCAGGCTTCTAAACAGGACAGGCTTCTAAACAGGGCAGTCTTCTAAACAGGACAGGCTTCTAAACAGGACAGGCTTCTAAACAGGACAGGCTTCTAAACAGGGCAGGATCCCAAACAGGGCAGGCTTCTAAACAGGACAGGCTTCTTAACAGGACAGGCTTCTAAACAGGGCAGGCTTCTAAACAGGGCAGGCTTCTAAACAGGGCAGGCTTCTAAACAGGACAGGCTTCTAAACAGGACAGGCTTCTTAACAGGGCAGGCTTCTAAACAGGGCAGGCTTCTAAACAGGACAGGCTTCTAAACAGGACAGGCTTCTTAACAGGGCAGGCTTCTAAACAGGGCAGGCTTCTAAACAGGACAGGCTTCTAAACAGGACAGGCTTCTAAACAGGACAGGCTTCTAAAGAGGGCAGGCTTCTAAACAGGGCAGGCTTATAAACAGGGCAGGCTTCTAAACAGGGCAGGCTTATGTACAGGGCAGGCTTCTAAACAGGGCAGGCTTCTAAACGGGGCAGGCTTCCAAACAGAGCAGGCTTCTAAACAGGGCAGGCTTCTAAACAGGGCAGGCTTTTAAACAGGGCAGGCTTCTAAACAGGGCAGGCTTATGTACAGGGCAGGCTTCTAAACAGGGCAGGCTTCTAAACAGGGCAGGCTTCCAAACAGAGCAGGCTTCTAAACAGGGCAGGCTTATAAACAGGGCAGGCTTCCAAACAGAGCAGGCTTCTAAACAGGACAGGCTTTTAAACAGGGCAGGCTTCTAAACAGGGCAGGCTTCTAAACGGGGCAGGCTTCCAAACAGAGCAGGCTTCTAAACAGGGCAGGCTTCTAAACAGGGCAGGCTTCTAAACAGAGCAGGCTTCTAAACAGGACAGGCTTATAAACGGATAAATACAGTATTTATATCGTGTCTAAGATGCATCAGAGGCAGGCCTCTATAATGTAGCTATAGACCAGGCACCAGTAGCCAGGACCTACTTCATATCGCGATGAGTTAGATTGATATTCTGACTCTAATGCTATTTAC
Source organism: Sthenelais limicola (assembly GCA_942159475.1). Taxonomy (NCBI): domain Eukaryota; kingdom Metazoa; phylum Annelida; class Polychaeta; order Phyllodocida; family Sigalionidae; genus Sthenelais; species Sthenelais limicola. The sequence goes on along the minus strand of OW804101.1, from coordinate 6,391,359 downwards.
CAGTTCGCCAATATTGAAAAGACTATTTTCACATTTTCAATCTATATCTCTGGTGATTAGTATTGAGTGAGATTAGACTTTTGAGTTAAATTCGCAAAAGGGGGAAAAAAGGCGTTTTCAGACTTTAATGTAAGAAATATTGACTCCAGATTCATGAAAGTATGGTTGGAATGAAAGCTGGGGTTGAGAGGAATCCAATGATAGATACAGATATAGGATTCTAGCTATATGTAATGAAATACAATCACAAAACCCCCATTTCTGCAATTTAGCACAAATGAAAAATCTACCCCATGTGTGATGTGTTCCAGGAAAATGAGTCACAAGTCGCAAAATTCATATTTTTGAAATTGTTAAAGATCTCTTTATTGAAATGCTCTGATTTAGGAGGGTTTAGCACTCGAAGTCATATGAATCCATGTCACAAAAAAAGTGGACAAGGCCTTTAAGGCTGGATCATGTATGTAGACATGTTCCAAATCTCAAGAGAGTGTATTTAACATTTTCATGTGTTTTAAAGGGCATTCTGTGCAGTATATTTAGCTACGTTACTACTTACTCTACACAGAAATATTTCAAACTTATTTTTTACAGCTTAAATATATGTGATCTGTTTCAGGAAAATGAGTCATAAGTCGCAAAAAATAGATTTTGAGTTACCACTATATTTGAAACGATGAGATCAAGCCGATTCCAATGATAGTAAACAGTCTAATAATCTAATAAGTATTTCTAAATTTTAAGTTTGATATTTTCGTTTTTGAAAAATAAAGTTTCCAATATTTTTGGGGGTCAATAAACAGTAAAGTAACTAAATGTAGTCCATATGAGGACCTTTAAAATGAAAGGATATATTACATAGATTGTCCTGTCATTTAATACATTGATTGACACAACTATAAGGGACAAACTCTCCAAAAATCAGAACATTCCAACAATGTGATCTTGTGAAAAAAGACTTTGAAAAATATCAATTTTGCGACTTATGACCCATTTTTCTGAAACACATCACATATAGAAATAGATGTCCTAGTGTAGAAGACTGTTAAGGTATGATGGAAGAATACAAACGAACTTACGTAATACCTATGGCTTAGCATGAATAAGTAGACTTGCACAGTACTGGGTAGCTAAGTATAATTAGCGATTTTAGTAATGAGATAATATAATTAATGGGTGATAATTGATAGATAATGAGGTTACACAATGTTACGTAATGTTACATAACAAGACCCAGTATTCATCATTTTTCAGCCTAATTAAGTAGAATTTACTAAATGTGTAGAGTTGCCAATTGTACATTTTCTGAAAATCTGAACCAGGTATTTATTCTGCAACGGGTCCCATGACTGTGCAGTTATAATAATGGCGGGGGACGGTTGATGAGTCTGTGAAATGTCAATCAACAATAGACAAGTGTCATTTCACAAACGTCTGACATTTGTATTATGTCTCATCAACTCAAGCTGCAGGTTATTGAAGTAAATTCTGCATCAATTACACAAATCCATAGGTCATCTTAAAACTACAGACAAATAAACAATTTTGATTATCAAATATAAATATTTTTGAGTTTGAGTTTGAAAATATTTTATTCAGGCCATACACATTTCCATACATTAGGTACTAATATTCTCAGTATAGCCTGATTTTATCATAAACATTCTACGTAAGTTCTCAAGTAAGTAATAGTCAATTGAAATCTAATAATTAAAGATAATGCTAAAAATATGCCACGTCAAGTCTGTTAGAATATAATATTATTAATGATATGCACACAATTATGTCTTAAAATCCTATAAATTATTGGGGTTCAGCCCCAGAACGGATTGGACAGGAGAGGGATCTGAGTTTTTTGTTCAGTTTTATTGGGGTCCGACGTTTCGGGCACATTTGCCCTTTTTCAAGGATGTCTTGAAATACCCATCCACCAGCGCCGTGTCTCACACGTAAACCATTGTTAGTAAGACAAAATCAGGGGTGATAATTTTCACATTGTATATAAAAATGGCCCTTAGCACCCATTTTTTTATGAGACACATAATTTCATAATATCCTCTTGAACGTTATTAAAATAACGTTCCTATAAGTCATAATATGAGTAACTCTTGTATAAACATATAACAGCAGCAGAATATTGATAAATCCAGTCCTATAAGTCATAATATGAGTAACTCTTGTATAAACATATAACAGCAGCAGAATATAGATAAATCCAGTCCTATAAGTCATAATATGAGTAACTCTTGTATAAACATATAACAGCAACAGAATATTGCTGAATTCAGCCCTATAATTCATAATATGAGTAACTCTTGTATAAACATATAACAGCAACAGAATATTGATGAATCCAGTCCTATAAGTCATAATATGAGTTACACTTGTATAAACATATAACAGCAGCAGAATATAGATAAATCCAGTCCTATAAGTCATAATATGAGTAACTCTTGTATAAACATATAACAGCAACAGAATATTGATGAATCCAGTCCTATAAGTCATAATATGAGTAACTCTTGTATAAACATATAACAGCAGCAGAATATTGATAAATCCAGTCCTATAAGTCATAATAGGAGTAACTCTTGTATAAACATATAACAGCAGCAGAATATTGATAAATCCAGTCCTATAAGTCATAATATGAGTAACTCTTGTATAAACATATAACAGCAGCAGAGTATTGATAAATCCAGTCCTATAAGTCTTAATATAAGTAACTCTTGTATAAACATATAACAGCAGCAGAATATTGATGAATTCAGTCCTATAAGTCATAATATATGATCCGTTTTAGTAAAATAAATCATAAGGTGCAAAATATGGATTTTGAGATACCACCATATTTGAAAAGAAAGTTTGAAATGTTTTTTTATGGGTGATTACCAGTAAAGTAACTAAATATACTCCATACAAAGGCCTTCAAAAGGCAAGAATATATCTAATATAATGTCCCGAAATTTGTTACATAGATTCATATAACTATAAGTGCTAAACCCCCGAAGAATCAGAACATTTAAATAAAGAGATCTTGTGATAAAACACTTTGAAAAATATCAATTTTGCGACTTGTGACTTATTTTCCTGGAACACATCACATATGAGTAAATTTGGTACGGTTTGCTTGGTCGTAATATAATAGCCAAGAATGTGGTTTAAACGTAGACACTGTGCCTGGTAAAATATAGAGTGCTCTCATTTCTCACTAGGTGGAGTTAGGGACGGATGGGAGGTGAGAGAAAGACAGAAATAAAATTGGCAAATGTAGAAAATAGATTCAGGGGGATGTAAGGAGGGAGGAGGAGATAAGAGCACAAGATCCTACATATAAATAGAGAGAGAGAGCGGAGGGGGTGTACGGGAAGAGCTATTAGATACACTCTGATACAATAAAGCGGAGGCTTTTACAATTACCGCGCTCCCTCCTTCAATCTCCCCACCCCTTACGACCCTCTCCTATCTCCCCATCCCTTACGACCCTCTCCTATCCCATCATCCTCCACTCACAAAGCTTTTAGCGGCCATTTTTATGTAGTGAATGAAAGTCCCGCTGGGGGGCATTGCTTGTGTGCATGAGCAAAGACAACATGACCAATCACAAGGCCCGAGGTAATCGGCTCCGTCATGTGACTCAGATCAGCCAATAAGATGGTGTTTTACTTGGGGTGAATGGCATGTCGACTTAGTGGATTTAGTCGGATCAGGATTGGGGGCGGTCGGGGGTGGTCGGGGGCGGTCGGGAGGAGAGAGAAAGGGGAAGGTTCCGTTTTTGTCGGGGGCACTCGATATAAAAACAGGTTCCATGTTCGGTAATGAGTTTCTGAGAGGTGCTTTTAATGCAAAATGGAAAATTTGATTTCTTTTGAAAGGGTGGCTATGGCTTGCACGTAATAACGTTAAAACTAGCCAACCATGTTGTGCACCGTAATGAATCTTTATAAGGCCAAGAAAAAATAGGTGTGTTTCCGATTTACCCCCCCTACCTAGAAAAACCTTACCCTACCTAAATTTTTGTTTACCATACCTGATTTTTTCCCCATCATATCTTACTTTTTTTGGATTTTTTGACAAAAAAAGCTTATAAAAGCAGGAAAACGGGTTTTCCTAACTCGGAACTGTCAAAAGGCACATTTCCCATGTTCAAAACAACTATTGTTATGAAAAAGACATTTTTTTCAGTTCCTGGGAGGTGGTTTCCAAACAAAAAAAAAGTTACCACCCCCCAACCTAGTTTTCAGCCAGATAAATCGGAGACACACCTATTTTTTTTTGGCCTAACAGAAAAATGAGGCATAAGTTGCAAGAGAGATATTTTTCATACATTTTCTTCGTCGTGCTTATATCTTCATGTACCAAATCTCAGGACAGTATATCCTTGCGTGTCCAATGTAAGCCTATGGAATATATTTAGCTACTTTAGTAGTAACTGTCCACCCATACAGATATTGCAGACGGAGATATTGCAAACTTTTTTTCAAAGATTTAATTGAATTGAAAATACAACAAAAAAATACAACAAAATAATCAAACATAAAATATAGAAATACTTTTTACATGTCTTAACTTTTAACATTGTTAGAATCGACTTTATCTCATTTTTTCAAATATGTGATGTGTTTCAGGAAAATGAGTCATAAGTCGCAAAATATGGATTTTGAGATATCATCATATTTGGAAAGATGAGACCAACCCGATTCGAATGAATGTAAGCATTATGGCATCTAATAGTACTTTTATCTTTTTAGTCAGATATTTTTATTTTTGAAAAAAACGTTTGCAATATTTCTGGGTGGATAACTACCAGTAAAGTAGCTAAATATACTCAATGGGATGATCTAAGAAACGCACTGATATAATTAATACACAGTCTCGAAATTTAGTAGATATATTCATAGCACCGAAAGGACTAGACAGTCCAAAAATGAAAATATTCCAACAAAGAGATCTTGTAAGTAAATCACTTTGAAAAACATCAATTTTGCGACTTATGACTCATTTTCCTGAAACACATCACATATGATATCTCAGAATCCACTTCTCCCGACTCATTTTGTCTGTGACACATCACATAATATATGTGATGTGTTTCAGGAAAATAAGTCATAAGTCGCAAAAAATAGATTTTGAGATTCTATTATATTTGAAAAGATGAGATCAAGACGATTCCAATGACAGTAAACAGTCTAATGAAATAATAAGTATTTCTAGATTTTAAGTTTGATATCTTTGTTTTTGAAAAAAAAGTTTCCAATATTTCTGGGGGTCATTAAACAGTAAAGTAACTAAATGTAGTCCATATGAGGACCTTTAAAACGAAAGGATATATTACATAGATTGTCCTGATATTTGATACCTCGATTGATATATCCATGAGGAATAAACTCCCTAAAGATTAGAACATTACAATAATGTGATCTTATGAAAAAAAACACTTTAAAAAATATCAATCACATATAATCTTCAATCTGACGTTGAGTTATGGATCTCCTCATTAGTCAACACTAATGAGCGGCAGTGGGACAATAGTCTGCAAATGTAATCACAGTTTTATGGCTTGTCGAGACATGGAAAGCTGATCTGTTGGGCCTGCAGTTGGCGGGATTTCCAATTATCTAACTTAGAAATGTTTTGTTCAATTGTGAACTCCGTCCACTAAGTATTGTTCCGTTGGGTAAGATTTCCAGAAAATGTACAATCAGCAGCTGTGCACAACCTCTGTTAAATTAGACTAACACATTATGAATAATGCGTATATCAGAGTATACAAAATTAAAGTTCAAAGTTAACGTTTTCAGAAAATCTGACCCCCAAGGTGTTTGGCAAGTTTCTAAATGGCTGAAGAAGGCGTTTAAATACAACCAACTCTCAATGTTTGATTAATATTTTGATAGAGTCAATTCCCATTACAATTGAACTGACATTTCTACTGATAAAAATATTGTTCAAATCCTAACTTCATTTTAAAGTCAGGTTAATTGTATTTAGTACCAGAATCAAAACATTTTAAAAATATTTTGTTCTTAAAGATAAATACCAGCGTTGTCAGCACTGCAGCAGGCGGGAATTCAAGGAACTAATGCATGAAACAATAGAATTCCATATATTTTGTTCAAACTTTGTATTGAGAAAGAACATAGTTGGGGGAATACAAAACGCCAAAAAAACTGGATATTATCATATTATTCTGTGTTTTAGGGATGAGTAAAATTTACTTCCCTTCACTATTGATTTCAATGGGGGAAACTCATTGTGATGCAAGTTTAGCTGAATAACTTTTTTTTTTAGTTCAATGACCCCTCATTTGTTTTAATTGGGAGGGTAGAATAACATGTGAGCAATGTATATGCAGATTTAAAAGAAAATCGTATGATTTAATCATATGCTATTGGGGAAAATGCAGAAAATACCAGTTTTTCCATAGACTTCAATATAGTGAACAGTAATACATTTCAGTGGTCCCTGAAATATAAACTAATCCAATGACATATGTATTTTTTGGGCTTTTTGGGTTCCCCCAACCATGTTCTTTCTAAATCCAAAGTTTAAAGAAAGTTCCATGATTCATTCATCTTTTAAGTGAACACTGGTATTTACCTTTAAAAAGCTGAGCAGAAGTAGTAGAGAAAGTCTCCGTTCATTAGAGACATATCTGACCTTTGACCCGACTCCTCCAGGCGTCCCCCCTCCCCCACTCCAGCGCCCAATCTGGCCCCGCAATAGCCCGGATGACGCTCTGTTAAGCACCTCCTTAATACCCTGAGCGCCCCATAGCGGCCGTCACAAGAAACATACACAAGCATTACCTTAGCCTGCCATCTGGTGGCTCTTATATAAAGCTCCATCATCATGTCACGTGACTGTAAAGTGGGTCTGCGCATGCTCGTAGAGCGGAGATTAAATATGGAGAATATGGCGGCACTTCCTGTCCGAGCGTGACGTCATGAGCTGCGCATGCGCAATGGGGTAATGGACGGTGGGGAGGGAGGTGGAATAGCCGGGGGTGGGGAGGTGGAATAGCGGGTGGGGAGGAAGGTGGAAGAGCGGGGGAGGGAGTGAATCAGAGAGTAAAGAGCGATTAGCATCCATTATTCATGGTGGATTCTGCACGTACAAAGCCATGTATAGCCCTGTATATACACTGGGTCAGATCTCCACAAGATGTACACTCGCCAAGCTCTACACATTTAGTAAATTCTGCTGAATTAGACTGAAAAACGGCAAATGTTCGGTATATCTGAGTTTATTTGGTATTACCTTGATTCTAACAATCTGTTTGGTTATGCTGAACTGAATTTTGAAAGTCATTTTTGTCTTAAATGTATGTTTTTTGAGAGGATTGGTGAGGACGAATTGTACTTTTTCTGGTGACTTCACCCACATACTGACTCACACTATAGCCATAACGCCGCCTCCGTCTGCAACAGCTCAACTCCTGATTTGCAATGTATTGTGGGATAGTTTTCAGCTTTATTCTTACCAAATATGATGTGTCACAGGAAAATGAGTCAAATGTGGCAAAAATTATTCAAATGTTTTTACCACAAAATGTCTTCGTAGGAATGTTTTGATTTTTGGAGTGTTAAGATGGATTATGTGATGGCCTTTTGAAAAGATGAAATCAGGCCGATTCTAATGATAGTTAACAGTAGGATATCTAATAAGTATTTCTCTATTTTAAATTTGATAATGTTATCTTGAAAAAAAAGGGTTAGCAATGTTTCTGGATTGGTAATTACCAGTAACGTAACTAAATATACTCCATAAGAAGGCCTTCAAAACGCAAGAATATATTTGATAACCTGTCCTGAAATTTGTTATATTACCGCATGTGACTATAAGTGCCTAAACCTAACAAAATAGGAACATTTAATAAAAAGATCTTGTGAAAAAGTCACTTTGAAAAATATCAATTTTGCGACTCGTGACTCATTTTCCTGAAACACGTCACATATATAGAATTTTTATTCAGTAATACAATGTTACAGAATTGAACCAAGGACTTCCAATAAGTACTTCAAGGACTTCTAATAAGAACATGGACCAAATTTCGAGATGCAATATGTCCCTGCGCTTCTGATGAAGTATATAATTACTTGTCTAGTGATTGTCCTTGAGAAATAACTGGGTCAGATTTTCAAAAATTGTACAATCGTCCGCTCTACACATTTTGTAATTTTTGTTAAATTAGGCAGAAATTTGCCCAATACTAGGTACATCTAAGTATATTTAGTATTGCCTTGATTCAGAACTGTTTGGTTAGTTTCAACTTTCTTTTAAACCTATTATTAGTCTTGAATATTGATTATTTGAGAAAATTGGCGAATGTGAATTGTACATTTTCCGGTGAGTTCGCCCATCTAGTTCTGGTAAGAGGTATGAGACAATTGACGATGGTTATTAGGAAAAACTATCCTCTTTTGTGTAGGTGGCAATGGGTATTCATTTGCACACTCTAGTGTTGCATATGGGGGTCAGATGTTCAAAAAATGTACGATTCACCTTAGATTTAGATTTAAGATTTAAAAATATTTTATTCAGGAACTTCGACATTTTCATACATGAAGCACAAATATTCTCAGGGGAGCCTAAATTATTAGAATTTATTTTTACATAATACAGCAAGCTGAGAGTTAAATTACAAATATTTTAGATAGTAATATAATAACTTTGTTACTTTATCGAACATAGAAAGATGGGTAAATTAAGCTTGTTTTTAAACATATGTATACATAAATCAATGCGAATGAAAATAAGAACAGTGTCCATACTGCTGTTACATAAGGTGATGCAAAGTTGTAGGATGATTAAAATACATGTAATACAATGTGTCGACCCCTTCACCGATCCTCTCAAATAACCCACATTTAAGACAAAGATCAAAGATCAGCTTGAAAATGCAGTTTAACATAACAGAACTGATACTTTAAATCAATGCGATGCCAAATGAACTCATGAATACTCTATATTTATCATTTTTCAGTCCAATTTAGCAGAATTTTCTTAATGTGTATAGCTGCCAATTGTAGATTTTCTGAAAAACTGAACCCGTTTCTAAAATTCAATCTGATAAATGAATAGAGACTGATGGATTTGCTGATAGTAATTCTAAATAAGAACATAAGAACAGTTTCACATGAAATTGTGTCTAAAAAGATTGACGGCCTTGACGGTGAATAGTGCATGCAATAGGGGACTTGTATGTCTCACTGCGCATGTCTGTTACAGTGTATGCTGGGATACACAATAGGGGACTTGCATGTGCCACTGCGCATGTCTGTTACAGTGTATGCTGGGATACACAATAGGGGACTTGCATGTGCCACTGCGCATGTCTGTTACAGTGTATGCTGGGATACACAATAGGGGACTTGCATGTGCCACTGCGCATGTCTGTTACAGTGCATCATGGGATGGATTCTGTTGAAATCCGACATATAAATATTTTGCAACATTTTTATCGAAAAATTGCAAGAATGTTTTCACCAATATCAGAGCTTGTATAGATAGTCTATGCAAACCAAATGCATGATGGGAAAAATGACGTTTGGTGTTATGGAAACATGGATATTGGAAACACATGGATATTGATATTAGAGGATCGTTAAATATTCCATGCTGAACATGACATGTTTTATATAGATTTTATACTGTACCATTAGTCCCATAATTCCATGCGAATCAAGGTTCAAAATGGCGGCTGTGCAAATCCCCTATTGTGCTACGACCTGAGTGCACTTTTTGTAATAAATGATTCACACTTTATATAACATGAGTTGGATAACAAAAACATACTGGAAACATATCGTAACATATTATTACAATTGTTAATATCTGAGTATATGAAGTCATTCAGTTGTCATCCGACCATATTGAGTATAGTGTAGCATATTTCTTTTTTTAATAAATAATTTGATTTGATCATACAACAGGCCCATGCCAATAACGAGTGCAATAGTGAGTGCAATAGGGAGTGTACAATGGGGGACTTGTACCTACAGGCGGGCAACCACCCCCATATATGGGTCAGATTCTCAGAAAATGTACAATTGGCAGGGGGGCACATTTTAGTAAATTCTGCTAAATTTGGCTGTAAAATGAAGAATACTGGGTATATCTGAGTATATTTTGTATCACATTGATTTAAAGTATCAGTTCTGTTATGTTCAACTGCATTTTGAAGCTCATTTTTGTCTTAAATTTGAGTTATTCGAGAGGATTGGTGAAGGCGAATTGTACATTTTCTGAAAATCTGACCCATATACTTGGGTCAGATCCTCAGAAATTCACAATGGGCAGATCTAGACATTTAGTAAATTCTGCTAAATCAGACTGAAAAACAGTCAATACTAGCTATATCTGACTATTCTTTGTATTAATTGTTGGTTATTTGAGAGAATTGGCGACGGTGAATTGTACATTTTCTGACGATTTCATCCACTTAATTTGTACCCTAACCCTGAGTCCCTAATTCCTTTAATCTCCCAATTACAATAATGATTTTTTCAAAAGTTATTTGATCAAAAAAGGTTTTTTTGATTTAGAGCTTCATAAAATTCCACATGAATTAATTGCTTAACGAAATTCTTCTCTTTTTAAATATTTTAATTAAACGGGAAATTCAGATCAGTGGGCTCTCCTATCTCAGGCACAGGAAAATGAGTCACAATTCGTAAATTGATATTTTTCAAAGTGTTTTATTCAAAAGATGATTCTTTAAGAAATATCTCCTCATTTTGGGGATATCTACCACTTGAACTAGCATGATACATGTACCAAGTTTTAAGATGGTGTACTAGATATATTAGATACTTTAAGATATTTTGAGTTTCATTTTTTTTTCCACATCGTTGCATTCCTTACGCCTGGATATAGGATAATGCACTTGTGACTCATTTTCCTGTGACACATCACCTGCTTTTCACCTCGTCCCTGTGCAAGGAACCCCCCCCCCACCCCCCCACCCACACCGTACCCCCACATACAAGTCCACCTCCACCCCCACCCCCTGTACCCCCCCGCCCCACATACACACACCCACATACAAGTTCATCCCCCACCCCCTGTACCCCCGCCCCTCCCCTGACCATTATAGCTCCTGGCCACTCTCCCCCCTCCCCCACCCCCACCCCCTGTACCCCCGCCCCTCCCCTCCCCTGACCATTATACCTCCTGGCCACTCTCCCCCCCTACCCCCCCTACCCCCTCCCCTGACCATTATAGCTCCTGGCCACTCTCCCCCCGCCCCTACACCACCCCCACCCACCCCCTCCCCTGACCATTATAGCTCCTGGCCACTATCCAAGCCTTGCCAATCACTTTACACAATGACTGCTCCCCTACAAAGCCCCGGCTCGCAATCTAAATGCTCCCTCAGGCCCCTGGGAGGGCTACAATGATAATATAATGGCTGCTCCCTCAGTATCAGACAGAATACATCACGCTGTGCGAGCCTTTCTATCAATGAATGCTCCCCACAATATTAAAGAGTGCACCAAATCAGTTGTGATGCGTGCGCACCCTATGCTATATATACAAGTTATTTTTGCCTGACGCCGACTCCGCCGCCAGGGGAGTGGCTGTCGCGGCAATATATGTTGGGGGCAGGTTTGATAATGGTGAGGGAGGAGAGAGTGTGAATGGGGGCGGGGAGAGGGGAGGGGGGAGTGGTGGGAGAATATGTGATGTGTTTTAGGGAAATAAGTCACATATCGCACAAATGATTTTTTTCAAAGTGTGTATTTTATAAGGTTACTTTATTGCAATGTTCTGCTTTTTGGAGAGTTTAATACGTATAGGTACATCGTTCGATGTATCGAATTTCAGAACAATGTATGTAATATATCCTTTCGTTTTAAAGGTCCTCATATGGAGTATATTTATTACTGGTTATTGCCCCCCTCCCTAAATATTGCAAACTTTTTTTTCAAAAATAAAAATATCAAAATTAAAATATGGAAATACTTATTAGATTATTAGACTGTTTACTATCATTAGAATCGGATTGATCTCATCTTGTCAAATATAATGTTATCTAAAAATCCATTTTCTGTGACTTGTGACTCATTTTTCTGAAACAAATCACAATTTAATTTAAACCTGTATTCTCAGCTATGTGGGTCAGATTTTCAAAAAATGCACAATCTACAGTTCTACACATCTTTCAAATTCTGTTAAATTAGAGCAAAAAATGATGAACACTAGATATATCTGAGAGTATTCTGTATTGTATTCATTGAATAGATCTGTTTGGTTATGTTGAACTGTATTTTGAACCTAACTTTCGTGAGTGAAACGCAGGGAGTGAAATGTAGAGGACAGAGAGGGGGGGGGGGGACGTATAGTATAAGTAAGAAATCGCCAGAAAATGTACAATTCGCCTTCGTAATCCTTTCAAATAACCCGAGCTCAAGACACAAATATGGTTAAAAACTCAGTTCAACATAACCAAACAGATTATTTGAATCAAGGCAATGTCAAATATATTCAGATATACCTAGTATTGACCATTTTCACTGTCTAATTTAACAGCATTCACTAAATGTGTAGAGCTGCCAATTGTATATGTTCTATAAATCTGACCCATGTATATATTGTAAACCTACATGATTGAAATTTCTGTTAAATTAGAGCGAACAATGATGAACACTAGATATATCTGAGAGTATTCTGTATTGTATTCATTGAATAAATCTGTTTGGTTATGTTGAACTGTATTTTGACCATTTTCACTGTCTAATTTAACAGCATTCACTTAATGTGTAGAGCTGCCAATTGTACATGTTCTATAAATCTGTAAACCTACATGATTGATAAGCGTCCTTTGTAACTGTGTATCTAAAATGATTTGGCCATTAAAGAATACAAAATGAAAAGAATTATAGAGACTATTTAGTTTATAGTTATTCATGTACATAAATGATTATGTTTGCGAAGGGACTAAACCTACATGGGTCAGATTTTCGAAAATGTACAATTGGCAGCTCTACACTTTTAGGAAGTTCTGCTAAATTAGGCTAAAAAATGAAGAATAGCGGGTATATCTGAGTATATCTGGTATCACATTGATTTAAAGTATCAGTTCCGTTATGTTAAACTGTATTTTGAAGCTCATTTTTGTCTTAAATTTATGTGAGAGGATTGGTGAAAACGAATTGTACATTTTCGAAAATCTGACCCACTAATGTGTAGGTCTTCCAGGCCGTCGTTTAAGGATTAGAGAATGTCATTATGCCTAATCTGCCAGTTTCTAATTACATTTACCTACAGTGGAATTGTCAAAGGCCTTTTTAGTTCACAAGAACTCTTTGTAGGAATGTCTGCATATTCGTGATGTATAAGTCTGAAAATCTGACCCGTATTCATTAAGTCTGACTAAATGAATTAACAATAATGAAGGGAAAAGATGGAGATAGAAAGGGAAGACAAGAGGACAAGATAGAGAGACAATGAGCTAATAATAACATAATAAAAAAAAATAGCATAATGAGAGAGGAGAGGGAGAAGACAATAATTTGTTTTATTTTGATTTGAAAAATGATTCTCGGGCTGAAGAGATTTAATATTGATAGTTAAATAAATATTACACAAATAACGCATTTCTAAAACAACAGAAATGTCCATGCGTTGCCCTCGTTGTACAAAACGCATTATAGAATTAACATAGTGAATAGATACAAAATACTTTGACAATAACGATAAATCATACACTGATTCTACAATCACAAACATTTTTGTCATTTTTATATCCGCCGCAATCAATACATCTTCCATTTTACAAATTGTGAACCTAAATAATGCGGACTATTGAAAGTGGTTCTACTAAACGATTTCGTGATTGGGCCAAATTTAATTCTTTTTTTGTTTGTTTAATTCTTCTTTGAATATTCACCTCAGGTTCATACAGATTATTCAGTCCTGTCCAGAAAGCCACATTCCGCGAGTGTTGCAGTTCACCGCATACAGTGATAGGCTTAACCACAAGGCTAAGACTAAGGCTAAAAGTGTTAATGGGAATCACCTGACCCCTAAAAGTTAGGGGCTTTCTTCTACTGACTGTATTATAATCCCTATTTAGTTTAAACATTAATTTTACTTTTTTTGCGATTTCAGGCCAAGACATTTAGAATGGTTTCATACAAAAAACGCTTGTCCACAATGTGAATATGTTGTAGCATTGCCTTTCAAAGAGAAAAAAAGGATTTCCATCATTCAAAGTTATCACTAACTACTATACAAATCAAACAAAAGCTATACCAAAACAAAATCGACTGTTATCTCTACACTCTTCTACATGTTAAACCTCCTCGCTCTTATATGGCTGGTCAACTTTGAATACAATAGCTGTGTGCGGTTCATAATCATGGCCATATCATAATATTGGAAATACATTCATTTCACATAATATTATATTTCGTATAACATCGCCTGTAAGTCCTGGAAAGGACATGTTTGTACATAAAAACTGCGGGAACGATAAAAAGAAGGAATACATTTCGGTTCATATTGTTCATATAGTGGAATTACATACATTGACAATAATGAAGTGTATGTATTCATAACACTCATTCATAATGTAATACTATTTCCTTTTCTCTACGTACCTCTAGTCAATATTATTAGAAAACGAGAAAGAGAGAAATGGGGAAAGTTTTCACAGAATCAAGAGAAAACGTTGAGGTGTAGAGAGCTATCCTGCAGTCATTTGTAGCCACGCCCACCTATTCATCCCTGCATTCCCATTGGAGGACGTTGCGCCTGCGCTGTAGCCAGCTCTATGAGCTACAAGTATGATATATTATTTATATGACAGATATGTTACAAAGCGGCACTAACACAGGCTGTGGTACCACTAATGCACTGTTTCTATGGCACTGTTTCCCTACCACTTTCTCTACCACTGCATGAAAACACTCCCCACTATCTGGGTGATTGTCACATTAGGCTATATGTGATGTGTTTCAGGAAAATGAATCATAAGTCGCAAAATTGATATTTTTCAAAGTGTTTTTTTTACAAGATCACATCATTGGAATGCTCTGAATTTTATTACTCATAGTTATATCAATCTATGTATCAAGTTTCAAGACAATCCATGTAATATATCCCTTCGTTTTAAAGGTTTTCATATTGACTACATTTAGTTACTTTACTGTTTATTCACCCCAAGAAATATTGAAACCTTTTTTTTTTCAAAAACGAAAATATCAAACTTAAAATCTAGAAATACTTATTATTGTATCAGACTGTTTACAATCAATGGAATCGGCTTGATGTCATCTTTTCAAATATAATGGTATCTCAAAATCTATTATTTGCGACTTATGACTCATTTTCCTGAAACACATCACATATGTCTAATGTAGGAAGGTAGGCTAATACCAGGGAACTGTATGTCATTGAATAACATTGAATTGAAAAATCGTGTCAGTTTTACTTATAAGAGGTAAGACAAAAGGGTTGACAGGCTCCTGGAAATAATCAAGCTCTTCCAGTTACCTTTATATAAGAATAGTGATTTGCTACGATATAAGAGATAGAGTAACTACACAGAGTAAAACTAAAATAAGGATATAATGTGGACTTACGTTTCAGGGATGCAGAACGTATGTAATTGTACAGAAATTGCCCGTTTATTTCTGAATCATATCTCAACACAATGTGTCCAACATAGCAGGCTTTTCGTCCAACAGAATTAAGAGACTGGGTACTACCTATAATGGAAATTTGTTATAGTAAGCGTGTCCCTATATTATTTGTTTTCAAGCCTAACCTTTTCATAGATAATAGGGGATTTGCATAGCCGCCATTTTGAATCTTGATTAGCATGGAGTTATGGGACTATTGGTACAGTGTAAAATATATAAAGAAACATGCCATGTTCAGCATGGAATATTTATCAATGCTCTAATGTCAATATTCATGTGTTATATATGTTTCCATAACACTAGACCATCATGCATTTGGTTTTCATAGATAATTTATAAAAAATATGATAATGGTGAAAACATTTTTGCAAATTTTGATAAAAATGTTGCAAAATATTTTTATGTCAGATTTGAACTGAATCTATCCCAGGATGCACTGTGCCAGGCATGGGCAGTGAGACATGCACCCCTCCCCCCCCCCCCCCCAACTCCCCTCCCTCCCCCCCCCCTCCCCCACCCACCCACCCCCAATTTTATGTCAATATCCATGTGTTATACATGTTTCCATAACACAAATCCCCATCTTCCCTATCATGCATTTGGTTTTCATAGATCATTATACCAGCTATGATATTGGTGAAAATATTCTTGCAATTTTTTATAAAACTGTTGCCAAATATTCCATTATTTGTACGTCAGATTTGAACTGAATCCATCCCAGGATGCACTGTAACAGACATGTGCAGTGAGACATGCACCCCCCCCCCCCCCCACACACACACACACTCCCCTCCCCCCCCCCCCTCCCACCTCATTTACCTGTACCCCTGCAGCCAGTGTTACCTGACCCGCCACCATCCAGGGTACCTCCTCCTGGGTGCCTCCTGGGTGTACCATGGCAACACATCCCCCAGGTTCCTCCTCCAGTGTCTCTCCAGCGTCTCCCCCCCCCCCCCTGCAA
This sequence comes from Sthenelais limicola, assembly GCA_942159475.1. Taxonomy (NCBI): domain Eukaryota; kingdom Metazoa; phylum Annelida; class Polychaeta; order Phyllodocida; family Sigalionidae; genus Sthenelais; species Sthenelais limicola. Next base: position 6,374,748 of record OW804101.1, on the reverse strand, counting down.
GATAACCAGCCCAAGAACCTGTTCAATGCTCCCTGATTTTACTAAAAGATTAGTTCAATTTGCTCCAATTCAGTCCAATAGGGGATTTGCATAGCCGCCATTTTGAATCTTGATTCGCATGGAATTATGGACTAGTGGTACAGTGTAAAATCTATAGAAAACATGTCATGTTCAGCATGGACTATTTATTAATGCTCTAATGTCAATATCCATGTGTTATACATGTTTCCATACAACAAGTCCCCATCTTTCCCATCATGCATTTGGTTTTCATAGATCATTTATACAACCTCTGATATTGATGTAAACATTCTTGCAATTTTCGATAAAAATGTTACAAAATATTTGTAAGTCAGATTTCAACAGAATCCATCCCAGCATGCACTGCAGAAGACATGAGCAGTGAGACATGCAACTCCCCCTATAGATTAGTTCAATTTGCTCCAATTCAGTCCAATTATATCTTGGCTTTGCTGCAGGCTGTGTGCTGTGTGTTCTGAAGGAGAAGAATCCAGGCATTGCATTTGAGGCAAATACAATTTAGTTTGTGTTTTGTGTCTTTTTGATCATTGTTTATGTGGTATTTATTGGTTATTATGACTTTATTGCCTTTAAATGATTTTTTCTTCATTTTGTGTGG
>OW804101.1:6229776-6373908 GCA_942159475.1 Sthenelais limicola | reverse complement strand
CCTTTATTTATCACAACAGACTGACAAGGGTAAAAGACATATGGGTAAATCGCCAGAAAATGTACAATTCAACCTCGCCAATCTTCTCAAATAACCCAAATTCCAGACAAAAATAAAGTTCAAAATACAACAACAGATTTGCCTAATCAACACACCACCATATATACCCAGATATACCTAGTATTTGTCATATTTCAGCTTAATTTAGCAGAATTTACTAAATGTGTACAGCTGCTTTCTGACGCCTGTACCAATATGTGATCTGTTTCAGGAAAATGAGTCATAATTCTCAAAAATTAATTTTGGGATGCCATTATATTTGAAAAGATGAGATCAAGCTGATTCCAATGATAGTAAACAGTCGAATCATCTCATAAGTATTTCTAGATTTTAAGTTTGATATTTTCGTTTTTGAAAAAAAAAGTTTCCAATATTTCTGGGGGTGAATAAACAGTAAAGTAACTAAATTTAGTCCATATGAGGACCTTTAAAACTAAAGAATATACTACGTAGATTGTCTTGAAATTTAATACATCGATTGATATAGCTATAAGTGATAAACTCTCCTAAAGTCAGAACATTCCAATTATGTGATCTTGTGAAAAAAACATTTTGAAAAATATCAATTTTGCGACTTATGGCTCATTTTCCTGAAACACATCACAAATGTGTAAAGCTGCTGATTGTACATTTTCTGACTCCTGGACTCATATGTATAAACAAAGGTATCTAAGCTGTCCTGGAGATGTACCGCTGCCTTCACTTATTATTATCGACATCCTTTATTTATCACAACAGACTGACAAAGGTAAAAGACATATGGGTAAATCGCCAGAAAGTGTACAATTCACCTTCATCAATCTTCTCAAATAACCCAAATTCCAGACAAAAATAAAGTTCAAAATACAACAACAGATTTGCCTTACACCATATATACCCAGATATACCTAGTATTTGTCATATTTCAGCTTAATTTAGCAGAATTTACTAAATGTGTAGAGCTGCTTTCTGACGCCTGCACCAATATGTGATCTGTTTCAGAAAAATGAGTCATAAGTCTCAAAAAATAAATTTTGAGATGCCATTATATTTGAAAAGATGAGATCGAGCCGATTCCAATGATAGTAAACAGTCTAATAATCTAATAAGTATTTCTAAATTTTAAGTTTGATATTTTCGTTTTTGAAAAATAAAGTTTCCAATATTTTGAGGGGTCAATAAACAGTAAAGTAACTAATGTAGTCCATATAAGGACCTTTAAAACGAAAGGATATATTACAAAGATTGTCTTAAAATTTGATACACCAATTGATATAGCTATAAGTGATAAACTCCCCAAAAATCAGAACATTCTAATAATGTGATCTTGTAAAAAAAAAACTTTGAAAAATATCAATTGTGCAACTTATGACTCATTTTCCTGAAACAGATCACATATGTATAAACGAAGGCACTTAAGCTGTCTATGACTGGACTCACTCTATATAACGATATGTTAAGTACAAATATTGTTAAAATCTCATTATACCTTCTTACATGATATTGTACTATATCATAACTTCATTAATTGCCATACTATGTAACTAATCGTACTGTATTGTACGAAAAGACATAGCAGTCCATGTAGTCATATAACTATTATGATAAGTTTAACTGCTAACACATATTTATGTAATTAATTATTGTTGTCTTAAAACCTATTTACTCATGTTTTCATACGCAAACTTGCCATTTAGTAACCTCTAGCTTAGTTTTCTGTTATTATTCTTCCAAAAATAATGGTAACGACTGGAAGAACTGGGACTATCCCAGAAGTCTGTAGACCAATTTGTCATTTTTTCCTTTTAAATTGTACCTGTTACGATACTATTGACAAATAAAAGATTTTTCAATTCAATTCAATTCAATATTATCTACATTCTGCCTTCACTTATTATTATCGACATCCCTTATCTATTAACAGACTGACAAAGGTAAAACACATAAGGGTGAAATCGCCAGAAAATGTACAATTCACCTTCACCAATCCTGTCAAATAATCCAAATTTCAGACAAAAATCAGGTTCAAAATACAGTTCAACCTAACCCAACAGATTGCTAGATTCAATGCAATGCTGAATATACTGGAATTTACCTGGTGTTGACCAGATTGCAGCCGTATTTAGCAGAATTTACTAAATATGTACAGCTGCCAATTGTACATTTTCTGAAGATCTGACCCATCCATGTCGTGCACACGTCATCAACCTGTGGGAAAGCTATAGGGTCAGATTTTCAGAAAATGTACAATAGACAACCTGCATTGCAAAGAGCGCATGACCGGATGCTATTAAAATATGGGATTGTTTGAGGTCCGTGCAGTCTGCCAAATCATGCATGACGATTGTTTGCTACTGCAATAGGACATCAGACCCCATAATCCCTTTCGCAAAATGACGTCCGCGCAGGTGGGCTATTGGCAGCTGCACACATTTAGGAATTTCTGCCAAATTAGGTTGAAAAATGAATAATACCGGGTATATCTGAGTATATTTGGGATCGCATTATTTAAAGTATCAGTTCTGTTTTGTTAAACTGCATTTTGAAGCATGAGTTTTGTCTTAAATGTGGGTTATTTGAGAGGATTTGTGAAGGTCAATTGTACATTTTATGAAGAGCTGACCCTATAGCATAATGTGCATGTTTAACAGAAACAGAGGTTGGCAATAGTACTTGGTCAATAACTAATTTTAATAGGCATGTCTCACTGCGCATGTCTATGGCAGTGCATGCTGGGATAGATTCAGTTCAAATCTGACATACAAATATTTAGCAACAGTTTTATGGAAAATTGCAAGACTGTTTTCAACAATATCACAGCTTGTATAAATGGTCTACAGAAACCAAATGCATGATGGGAATGATGAAGTTGTGTGTTATAGAAACATCTAAAACACATGGATATTGACATTGGACCACTGATAAATATTCCAAGCTAAATAGTACTGCAGATAGGTGAAATATTTGGAAGAATTGTGGGTTTGATGAAACAAGCATGAAACTTGGCAGAAAGTTAAAAAAGGTCCTTGGGAAGATTTTTGGCTATAGGGCCATTCCATAAATCTTTTTACAGACCCCAAAATGGAAGTGTTGCCTAGCAACCGACTAGTATGTTTGGAACAGGCTCTAGCTTCGCAGGTATTTGAGATATTAAAATTCTAAAGACACCTACCCCCACTAATGGAACTATGGGGAATCCACTGGTATCATTGATGTTTCTCTATGTTTGATGGTTGCCTAGCAACAGGCTTATTTTGTTATTTTTGCATAGCAACGATGCCAAAAGCAAGCAATAGTACAGATAACTCTAAGGGGTTTAGGTCTTATCTCTCTTTGAGCTCTGTTAGGATGTTTTGGGTTGATAATGCTATAATATGTCACCAGCAACCTGCCTAGCAACATACATTCCATGTGCATTTTTCCCTAGAAACCTTCAGTGTAGCAGTAATAGTGACAACGTGTATATATATCTGAAATCTGAATATCTAACATGTACAAAGTCATTGTGAGGTGAAACCAGAAAAGAAATGCTGTGATATATCCTTTTCCTTGACTACATGACCTTGACCTTGACCCCTACATACTTGACCTTGACCAAGGTCACTGCCAATGTTGGCATTTGAAGCCCTTGATATGTATACATGATCGCATAATTCCATCTAAGATGTACCAAGTACATGGTAAGAAAACTTGATTTTTCAATATAAAACAGATCTTTGACCTTTGATGTTTGACTTCTGACCTTGGGTAGTGATTTGACATCTTGAGTTGTGGTTCATATAGGAAAATGGAAGATCAGTGTTTCAGTAAATTTGATGAGAAATCTCAAAACATTGAGCAGGTTTGGTGATTCCCTCCTTAACCCATTCAGGCCGCGTATTGCTTTAAAGCATTCCCACGCATGTGGCCGCGTATTGCCTTAACGCACTCCCACGCGTTTGGCCGCGTATTGCCTTAAAGCACTCCCATGCGTAGGACGCTTAATGCGTAAAAGCACTCCCACGCACAGGACGCGTAATGCGATAAAGGACTCCGTGGGAAAGGACGCGTATTGCCAAAAAGCATCATAATAACAACGTTATTCAATGGTGGCGACGTAACAGGCCGTCCTTAAGTTACATGACATTATTAGAATGTGCGTCATCCGGAGAAAAGTGGACGCGGTGGAGCGTCGTCCTCATGTGACGTGTATATTTCACACAGACGTCATCAAATGAATGTTCTTTTCCCGCGCTTGGTCGTCAAGCAAAACGCAACGTTGGCAGCGCTGTCCTGAATGGGTTAATGCAAGGGAATGCACCTGCGCAATTATTATCTCAATCTCAACCTCTACAGGATTTTTGTGGTACTAATTAGCCTGGAGATAGGTAAAATTATTGTGGGTTTGGGATGGTACTCAAGGCCCAGAATGCTGGTGTGATCCATAGGTTGTCCTGGTGTCTCATGCAGTCCTCTTGCCCCTGCTGCCAAAACAGGACACTGTGTCACATCCAGTGAAGCCATGGAACATCGGCAAGGCCACACATCGGTCAGGACCAAGAGCTCTGGCAATCTTATGAGCAGCGATGAATCTGAAGCTCTTCCCTGCTCCAAAGGCAATCCACACTGCAGGTATGTTGAGGTGATTGGCTGATGCTATGGTCAGGACTACCATGCCTGTATCAACAGTGCATAGAATGCCAGTGCCTTGTGTGGTGGTGAGATGTTTGTTGGTGTCAATTTCTGCCCCATTAGAAGCCAGGAAGGAGAACAGCTCTGTTTTGCTGTCATCAAACTTTCCAGCAACTGCACTTGATGGCTCAACTTGTCTGCTAACTCCCTCTCCTCTGTTGCTGTGAGTGTTTGCCTTCAAGCTGTCTGCCATATCCCAAACAATATCTAATCAGTCTGCATGCTGAAGCTGGGATGTGACATATGGCATGAAGACATCAGTGGCATAACCTTGGAATCTCTTTGCAATCCCTGGTCGCAGTGTGTTGACAATGCCAGCACCATCCAGGATGTTGACCTGTACTCTGGGGCTGGAGACATCCTCATTCACTGGAACAAGGTTTTCCAGGCAGTGCATCATGTCCGACTTGGTTCCAGTTCTCAGGCTGCCCATCTGAGACAGAGATGGTGGACAGGCCTGGTTTTCATGCTGAAAGAACTCTTCCAAATCACCATGGCGTATCTGGAAGGCAATGTACAGCCTGAAGAAGGGCAAACAGTTGTTCTCCAGGATGACATCTGTTGCTGTTTCCTTGACTTTTCTCTGACTGGTGGGTGGCTGAAAAGATGGGCGTTGTTCCACTTGATGGCTTTGATAGCCACTGTCTGGTTCACAAGCCTCTCTTCAATATTTGTCTCATACCGTTCTTCAAATGGTACCACATCACTTGCATCTTCTAAGGTCTGGTTGTACTCCCTGTAGGCACTTTGTTAAAGTAGATACAGGCTACTGGCTGTGACTTGGTGAGCCCATCTTGTATGTGTTACATGGGATGCTTTCAAAAAGGGATTGGCTGTTCCTTTGGTAGCAACCCCAGCTTGAACAAGTGCTTCGGTCCAGCCGCTGCCCTCCAGAAGATCACCAAAGACCTTGAGTGATGTGTCTTGATGTGTAGGCCACCAAACATCACTATGGATTGATCTTCGCCATAACTTGTAGGCCAGCTCCATTGAATCTGCTTAGCCAGAATGTAGAGTGGCTGGTCACATGTGAGGACTGGGATCTGGCCAGGGTTCAGGACATCACCTGCCATCTTCATGATGTCCACCTGCCTCTGGTGCTCTGGCCAGCTGTAAAGCAGAAAATAACATAATTATTTAAACATATAAATGTGTATATTATGTGGTAACTTGTGCTTGATTTGTAGATTAAGTGAGATAATCTTCAGTGAATAATATGAAACATACCAATATTCCTTCTGCAAGCCTTGAGTTATGAGCTGACAGTCTGCTTAGTTTGGACCTTCTTCCTTTGGCACCGATGGGTCTTGCCTTGGAATAGCATAGGTGGTACATTGGTGTAGGTCTCAGAGAGAGATGCTGACATCTTCTTGGCACCAGCAACATCATGATTACTGTAGGCAACAGCCGGGAAGCTCAATTGAAGTCATTGTCTGAGTGTTGGAACAGTGATATTCCAGTTCCATGGAATGAGTCATGTGCACTGGTAGAGCTGGGGTTGTGGTCTATGTTATCAACTGCAGCAGTCGTGAAGAGACAAACTGCTTTCTCCATCTTGTATTAATGCAGATCTTGTCACCCAGCTCAGTTGAAATAGCCAGCTCTAGGTCATAGGAAATACTCAGTCCCAGATCATACAAACAGTCCACCAGTTCATGCTTGCAAGTCTTTGTGTGGACCATTCCACCCTAGTAGATCGGCAGAGGTGTTTCCCTTACTTGCTTGTGCCTTGTACATGGGGTCTGCTGATTCTCCTAACATTGTACCATGCTGCTGGTCTTCACTATTATGCACTTGTCAATTGCAACCCCCCCCCCCCCATATATACATTTAAAGTGTCACCCTTGAAGATGACAGGGTTTTTGATGTCCATAGCTGTGTGTCAGACCATCACCCATGAACTATACTGGATATATGGAATGTAGACAAAAGTTGAATATCTGAACTAAGCAGTCTAAGCTGCCCAGTGGTGTAGGAAGCTATATCCATTGGGGGGGGGGGGGGCAAGCAAGCATGCATGCATGTGGAGGTAGGGAGGGGAGAAGGGGGCAGGTAAAATGCTCAATATGACAATAGTTCTCAATGGCCAACAAAACAATTGGTGAATACACAACCCAGAGGTTAGAGCAGCAAGTTGGTGATAGGCTCCCTCAATATATGTGTGAAGAGTGTCACCCTTGAACATGGCACGGTTTTTGATGTCCACAGCTGTGTGTCAGACTATCACCCCTGAACTATACTGGTTATATGCAATGTAGACAATAGCTGAATGTCTGAACTAAGCAATGCCTAAGCTGCCTGGTAACTTTGACACATTAGAACTATACAGGAAAAGTCCAATGCTATACCTACACCCTGTCTTCTCCCCCACTCTTTATCTCACCCTCTCTCTCTAACCCCCTCCCCCCAACTGCCCCCCCCCCAACTGCCCCCCCCCCCATCTGCCCCCAATGCCTCCACCTCACCTCCTCCCATCTAGCCCCCACCTCCATGCAATTCATACTGCTGAAAACTGAAGAAAATCCCCGTCTGGGTGGGGGCATATTTTCTCAGACATTCCCCTACCATTCCCCCACTTCCCCAGGGGGTGGGGTGGGGGGTGGTGGGGTTGGGGGGTTTCAATTGACAAGTGCATTACTGCTACACTGAAAAATTCCATTTCTTTTCTGGTTTCACCTCACAATGATTTTGTACAAGTTAGATATTGAGATTTCAGATATATATACACGTTGTCACTATTACTGCTACACTGAAGGTTTCTAGGGAAAAATGCACATGGAATGTATGTTGCTAGGCAACATTTGGTGACCTATTATAGCATTATCAACCCAAAACATCCTAACAGAGCTCAAAGAGAGATAAGACCTAAACCCCTTAGAGTTATCTGTACTATATTGCTTGTTTTTGGTACTGTTGCTATGCAAAAATAACGAAATAAGCATGTTGCTAGGCAACCATCAAACATAGAGAAACATCAATGATACCAGTGGATTCCCCATAGTTCCATTAGTGGGGGTAGGTGTCTTTAGAATTTTAATATCTCAAATATCTGCGAAGCTAGAGCCTGTTCCAAACATACTAGTCTGTTGCTAGGCAACACTTCCATTTTGGGGTCTGTAAAAAGTTTTATGGAATGGCCCTATAGCCAAAAATCCTCCCAAGGACCTTTTTTAACTTTCTGCCAAGTTTCATGCTTGTTTCATCAAACCCACAATTCTTTCACCTATCTGCAGTACTAAAAGATAACATGTTTTCTATAGATTTTATACTGTACCATTACTCCCATAATTCCATGCGAATCCAGGGGAGTATCCGCGCGAGAATTCGTGTACGTTAACTGCTTGGCTGGTTAGAAATCTGTTAGAAGATTATTTTCATCTCTCTGTATTTGTTATATCGTTTCGGTGACTGCAGAGCCAGGGGACCGGCCGTATGACGTCATAGCAGCGGGGGTTCCCCCCGAATGTACAACAAGGGTTGTCTGAACTCAATGTTTTTTTTGCTTGACGAGGCCTGCAGACGTCTATATGGAACACCATAAGACGCCTGCAGGCGTTTAGATTTTAGGATTAGATTCTCTATTTCGTTAGCTTTTTAATGGAATAAATGATAATCCCGGAGTTTCTACCTGCAAAAAAGCATATGAGCTTTGTTTTTCTGATCGGAGGGCTTCCCCGACCTGCCGCTATATGTGACGTCATTGCGCGCATGGTCACGTGATCGCATCTGATGATCTGATTGGCTTAGAGTTGCAGTTGCTCTTTCTTCCATCAACCTTCTGTTTTGGCGGCCATTTTGAATTCTCCGGCTCCGCTTCAAGTACGCGGTTAGCGAGAACTTTTTAATTATCGCTCAAATCACAAATCTTTTCAAGGCCATTGTTATCTAATTATTGCAAGCCAGCTTTTGAGACTACTTAAGGAGGTTCGACCTATGATGAAAAGTGGAGTTTGAGGCCAAAAGGTAGGGGAGCCGCTATGTAGGATCGACCTTTTAATGGCGGCGTGACGGACCTTAGATTTCGTATAAGCCTTTGGCTTTTTTTTCAAAAAAGCGCGGGGGTCACATTTCGTCAAGATTCAAAATGGCGGCTATGCAAATCCCCTATTGTCACGATCACCTAAACTGAATAGTTTCCAGTCTGTAGCTAATGGAATATTAGGTTTGAGAAAATTTTGAATAATGTGAAAAATTAGAAAAAAATCATAATATCGCAAATATTTATGGCAGAGTAATGTAGTTTACATCAAATGAAAGCTCATAATCTCCTCTATTTAATGTTTAATATAACCAAATACCTCAGATTAATATTTTAGCCGTTGTAACGCGCCTAAGGTCATACACAAACGCCCCCTAGTGGCAGGATCCGGCTTGAATATCAGTGTTCCATATGTGATGTGTTTCAGGAAAATGAGTCATAAGTCGCAAAAAATAGATTTTGAGTTACCATTATATTTGAAACGATGAGATCAAGCCGATTCCAATGATAGTAAACAGTCTAATAATCTAATAAGTATTTCTAAATTTTAAGTTTGATATTTTCGTTTTTGAAAAATAAAGTTTCCAATATTTTGAGGGGTCAATGAACAGTAAAGTAACTAATGTAGTCCATATAAGGACCTTTAAAACAAAAGGATATATCACATAGATTGTCCTGATATTTGATACATCGATTGATATAGCTATGAGGAATAAACTCCCTAAAAATTAGAACATTGCAATAATGTGATCTTATGAAAAAAAACACTTTGATAAATATCAATTGTGCGACTTATGACTCATTTTCCTGAAACACATCACAACTATGGTTAATATACTCATGAGAGTGAATCACCAAATTACTTTTGATAAGTCTTGAAATCTGCCACATATATTTATACTATAAGACGGAAAACACTAATGAATTAAGAAAGTTCCACCAACAGATTTTGTGGAAAATGCATTGTGATGTGTTACAGAAGAATGAGTGACAAGTCACAAAATTGACTTTTTTCTAAGTGTTTTATTAAAAAATTTCCTTTGTAGGAATTTTTCCATTGCGGTCTGAATTTATGTACCAGATTTTAATATGTACCAGATTTCCAGACTGTACTGAATATATGCTCCTCAAAGGACATCCACAGGAATATATTTCACTACTAGTGAATGTGTGCACAGCAACATCACCAACTTTCTAATCATACATCAGACGATGTATTAGGTAATCTAAAGTTTGACATCGCTGGAATCCGTCTGATCTCCTCTTCTTAGATACGGTGTTATTTCAAAGTCATTTTTCTGCCACACATGACCTATGCAGTAGAAAGATAAGGAGCTTTAGGAAGGGCCCAGTAAGTGTGTGAGTGAGCAGCAAACTTGTTATTGCTCATAGAGCAACTCCTTACTGTATATGAGCAACTCCATGTACAACATCCTGAGTAGAGTGGCTTTATAGCAATTTGCTCTCAGCTATAGTCTGTTCCATATCTCAGCTATAGTCCGTTCCGTACCACTGGATAAGTGGGTCCATGTTAGCTACTATAAAGTTAAACCGAAAAGCGTTTTTAGATATGTTAATCATATTATAAAGGTAACCCACATCAATCACTTTGTGGTGCGATTATTATGTTTTTGCACACAACATATGTTTAACTTTTTTACTTTTGTGCTACCATCAAGTTATACGGCCCTGACTGTAGGTCACTTGCTACCATCAAGTTATACGGCCCTGACTATAGGTCACTTGCTACCATCAAGTTATACGGCCCTGACTATAGGTCACTTGCTACCATCAAGTTATACGGCCCCAACTGTAGATCACTTGCTACCATCAAGTTATACGGCCCCAACTGTAGATCACTTGCTACCATCAAGTTAAATGGCCCTGACTATAGGTCACTTGCTACCATCAAGTTATACGGCCCTGACTGTAGTTGTATGTAATGGTCAAGTTATACGGCCCAGACTGTAGGTGTAGTAATGGTCAAGTTATACGGCCCTGACTGTAGTTGTATGTAATGGTCAAGTTATACGGCCCAGACTGTAGGTGTAGTAATGGTCAAGTTATACGGCCCTGACTGTAGTTGTATGTAATGGTCAAGTTATACGGCCCAGACTGTAGGTGTAGTAATGGTCAAGTTATACGGCCCTGACTGTAGTTGTATGTAATGGTCAAGTTATACGGCCGAGACTGTAGGTGTATGTAATGGCCAGTGTGTGGTGTATGTGGTGCAGTCATGTAGGTTGCATGTGTGGGCCGTATTGCCCGACACAAAAGGCAATGGGCGCATTTCATGCTGACAGCTTATACAGCCCTACACCAATGTCCCCAACACACCATCAGACACTTAGGCCCCTGGTAAATTACGCCCAGTACAAGAGCGCCCAGTCCCCCCGAGCGCCATACATTGCCTATATGTGGCTACCGAGTGGTCTGGTCAGGGAGGTGGATGGGGGAAGCGTACTGGTAGGGAACATATTTGTAATGTGTCACAGGGAAATGAGTCACGAGTCGCAAAATTGATATTTTTCAAAGTGATTTTTTCACAGTATATCTTTATTTCAAAGTTTTGATCTTTACAGGGTCTATCCTTTATAGTCATATGAACCTATACAACACATTTCAGGACATTGTATTAAATGTATCTCTGCGTTTTGAAGGCCTTCGTATGGAGTATATTTAGTTACTTTTGTTACTTTACTGGTAATTACCCATCCAAAAACATTACAAACTATCTTTTTTAAAAATAAAAATATCAAACTTAAAATATAGAAAAATAGTTGTAAGGTGTCCTAGAGTTTACTATCATTGGAATCACCTTGATCACATCTTTTCAAACATAGTGATATCTCAAAATCCATATTTTGCGACTTATGACTAATTTTCCTGAAACACATCACATATTTTAGACTTCTTAATAATGATTTTGAGATAGAATTTAAGATCGTATATTCAGAAAGAACATTACATCATGTGATGTTATTTTCACCTGGTCTTAATCTAATCTTTTCCCATCGATCTCTAGTTATATTGTACGTCAAAATAGTTTGAATACTCTTTGAACGACATCATATGTGATCCGTTTCAGGAAAATGAGTCATAAGTCGTGAAAAAAGGATATCATCATATTTGAAAAGATGAGATCAAGCTGATTCTAATGATAGTAAACTGTCTGACAATCTAATAAGTACTTCCATATTTTAAGTTTGATATGTTTTATTTTTGAAAAAAAGAAGTTTGCAATATTTCTGTGAGGCAATAAGCAGTAAAAAAACTAAATATGTACCATATGAGGACCTTTAAAACAAACGGATATATTACATAGATTGTGCTGAAATTTGATACATTGGTCGATGTACCTATAAGTAATACACTCCCCTGTGATCAGAATATTCCAATAAGTGATTTTGTAGAATAAACACTTTGAAATTTTTTTTTGCGACTTATGACTCCTTTTCCTGGAACACACGACATATATCCAGTGTTCTATATAATTGGCAGGGTATGAAAGTCAATGTATTTCAGAAACCCTCGTCTCTCCGCCTGCATATGGCTCCTCCCCCTCCCCCACCTGCTCATGTCACGTGACCAGATAGGGCCGAGACCTGACGTCAGAGGGACGCCTGTAACGTCGTGCGTCATAACGTCTTAAATTGGTTTACACGTCCTGCGCGACCGCCGCGACCATCGCTCATGTCGCGCCGCGTATTTATAAGAGTATAGATTCGCATTAGTGTGGCACGCGTCGCTTTCACTTTGCCAAGTCTAATATAAAACTATTATAGTGCGTAGTTGATATTCATTGGGCCGACATGACCGGGCGCAAAGGTCATGGGGCACTAGTGGCGGTGAAAGCTGGGGTGAGAGAAGGGGAGGGAGGGGGAGGTGGGAGGGGGGAAGGGGGGGGGGATTGTTTGGAAGTTAGAATACGGTTTGGTTAGTTCAGGCCAGTAAAAGTAAGGAAAGTATGAATTGTTTGCAGGGTGAGGGGGATGAAGGAGGGGGAGGTGTGTGTGGGGGGGGGGGAGGGGGGAGAGGGGGGGAAGGGGAGGGGGGATTGTTTAGAAGTTAGAATAAGGTTTGTTCAGCGACAAAGCAAAGTATAAACTATCCGGTTGGTGAGAGGAGGGGGAGGGGGAGGGGGGGGGGGGAGAGGGAGGTGGGAGAGGGAGGGGGAGGTGGGAAGGAGAGGGGGTATTGTTTGGAAGTTAGAATAAGATTTGGTTAGTTTAGGCTATAAGGTAAGTATGAATTGTTTGCAGGGTGAGAGGTGGGGGAGGAGGGGGAGGTGGGTAGGGTAGGCAGAGCGGAGGAGGGGAGGGAGGGGGAGGGGGAGGTGTGGAGGGATGAGGAGGTGGAAAGGGGGAGGAGGAGGAGGTGGTGGGAAGGGAGAGGAGGAGGAGTAGGGGGTAGGGAGTGTGGGGGTTTGGGAATGGGGAGGGGGTATTGTTTGGAAGTTAGAGGTTTATTTAAGGAGAAAGCAAAGTATAAATTGCCCGGTGGGTGAAAGCAGGAGGGAGGGGGAGGTGGACAGGGGGGGGGGAGGAGAGGCAGGTTGGATGGAGAGGGGGTATCAAGATTTAAGATTTTATATTTTTGTATTCAGTAAAAACTAACTGCATTGTCCTCAGTCCTGCTCTCACTGTTATTAAATAATGTCTCGCCGTTAACACACTACAATATCAAACAAGCATGGCCATGATATGATACTATTTTATACCTAAGTATAAATATATTCTGCATCAAAATATATATATATAACAACTTTTATTCAATAGACATGTACATCAATATAATGCATTATCGAATGGGGAAATGGTCCCTCTCAGAGTCGCATTGCGTTACAATGAGTTCTTCCACGGGGTCCCTTAAAACAAAGATATTATAATGCGGTACAAGCGAGTGAATGGAAAATACAAGTTAGTTTCGAGAAGTTTCACATTTAGCGATTTGCTGTAAATACATTGTGTGATTAAAAGTTTACAGTACGCGATTTGCTATAATTACATTTGTGAATAAAACATGACTCACATTCAATTATACATCTCCATTCAAAGATATACTTCTTCGAATATGAGAGAATTTAGGAAATTTTTATATTTATAGAAACCCTTCTACTAGGGAGACTTGACATTTTCAATGTACATTTTCAAAGGGTACTAATTTAACCTGAAGATATGGATACATTCTTCAAAATTCAAATAGCAGCTAACCAATTTACAGTAAGCTTACAGTAATATACAGCCTAACTGTCATGACAGTCAACACTAATAAACACAAAAGACTGATACAAGAAAAGATGGTCGTCTATTATCCATCTATTAATTCATTATTGTCAGATGTTATTGGGTAACATTTTCAGAAAATGTACAATTGGCAGCTGTACACATTTAGGAAATTCTGCTAAATTAGGCTGAAAAATGAAGAATACCGAGTATATCCGAGTATATTTGGTGTTGAATTGATTTAAAGTATCAGTTCTGTTATGTTAAACTTCATTTTGAAGCTCATTTTTGTCTTAAATGTGGGTTATTTGAGAGGATTGGTAAAGGTGAATTGTACATTTTCTGAAAATCTGACCCTATTATCAACGATTTCTAAGTTCAGATAAGGTTTGTTCACAGTAAATGTAAAGTGTGAAATAGGGGGTTTGTATAGCCGCCATCTTGAATCTTGATTCGCACGGAATTATGGGACTAATGGTACAGTATAAAATCTATATTAAACATGTTATGTTCAGCATGGAATATTTATAAATACTCTAATGTCAATATCCATGTGTTATACATGTTTCAATCATGCATTTGGTTTTCATAGAAAATCTATAAAAGCTGTGATATTCATGAAAACATTCTTGCAATTTTTTATAAAAATGTTCCCAAATATTCGTATGTCAGATTTCATCAAAATCCATCCCATGATGCAGTGTACCAGACATGCGCAGTGGCACATGCAAGTCCCCTAAAAAGAGCGTTTCCGGCCTCACTCCTCCAACATGGAGGCGGAGGTGAACGAACTTGTTGAACAACACATGTAATATTGTCTTCTATATTCATGTGAGATATAGGTCAGATTTTTAGAAAATGTACAATTTGCATGAGTAAATTCTGCTAAATTAGGCTGTAAAATGATGAATAATAGGTATATCTGAGGTATCGCATTGATTTAAGCCATCTGGTTGGTTATGTTGAACTGAATTTTGAACATGGTTTTCATCTTAAATGTGGGTTATTTGAGAGGATTGGTGAAGGTCAATTGTACATTTTCTGAAAACCTGACCCATATAGGATTTCATCTGAATGTGATACGAGTAGCTCTAATTTGAGATACCTTTGTCCAGCCATACAAATATACGGTTTGGTTAGTTCAGATTAAAAGGGAAGTATGAATAGTTTGCAGGGTGAGAGGAGGGAGGAGAGTGAGAGGGAGGAGGAGGGGGAGGTGGGGAGAGTAGTGGGGAGGGGGGAAGGGGAGTGGGTATTGTTTGGAAGTTAGAGACAGGTTTGTTCAGGGAGAAAGCAAAGTATAAATTGTCCGGTTGGTGAAAGGAGCGGGGAGGGATAGCGGGAAATGGGCAGGTAAGGGGAGGGGAGGGAGAAGGTGAGACAGGGGAGGGCAGGGCAGGGCAGGGAGGGATTGGGTGGGAGGGGTGTGGTGGGGTGGGAGGGAGGGGTGGGGAGGGAGGGGTGGGGAGGGAGGAGGTGGGACAGGGGAGGGGAGGAGAGGGAGGAGGTGGGACAGGGGAGGGCAGGGCAGGGAGGGGTGGGGAGGGAGGAGGTGGGAGAGGGGAGGGGAGGAGAGGGAGGAGGTGGGACAGGGGAGGGGAGGAGAGGGAGGAGGTGGGACAGGGGAGGGGAGGAGAGGGAGGAGGTGGGACAGGGGAGGGGAGGAGAGGGAGGAGGTGGGACAGGGGAGGGGAGGAGAGAGAGAAGGGGATATGGGCAGGGCAGGGCAGGGCAGGGAGGGGTGGGGAGGGAGGAGGTGGGACAGGGGAGGGGAGGAGAGGGAGGAGGTGGGACAGGGGAGGGGAGGAGAGGGAGGAGGTGGGACAGGGGAGGGGAGGAGAGAGAGAAGGGGATATGGGCAGGGCAGGGCAGGGCAGGGAGGGGTGGGGAGGGAGGAGGTGGGACAGGGGAGGGGAGGAGAGGGAGGAGGTGGGACAGGGGAGGGGAGGAGAGGGAGGAGGTGGGACAGGGGAGGGGAGGAGAGGGAGGAGGTGGGACAGGGGAGGGGAGGAGAGAGAGAAGGGGATATGGGCAGGGCAGGGCAGGGCAGGGCAGGGAGGGGTGGGGAGGGAGGGAGGAGGGGAAGGTTGAAAGGAGAGGGGGTATTAACATTTAAACTTCAAGATTTTATATCTTTTATTCAGGAATTACAGCATTACATTGTTTGAAACTGTTCTCAGTCATTACTGTTCTCATAGTAGAGCAGAATAGAGCCTAAAATTGGATGAATTGTGGGTTTAATGATTAAAGCATGAAACTTCTCACAGTGGTAGATGAGGACCTTAAGAACATTTTAAAACATAGGGCCAGTCATTATACATAGATGGAACCTAGCAAGGGGGAAGTCTGTACACTTGTTATTGATCGAGGGAGTGCAGGAAGTTAGAGGGCATTAGCCCGAGATCTTATTACACCCCTGTGCTGTTGCTTCCTATACCTTCAGCATTGTATGTCACACTTGGTCAAAGTGGTGCATAACATGTGAGTTATGTCACCCTGGGGACATACAACAAGTGGGTCCGCCCAAAACGTAAATTACTTCTTTTATTTTTAATTATTTATATTTTTTATTTATTAATGGGGTGTAATAAATATGGAACAAAGCTCGGGTGAAGTCTTTACACTTGTTAGTGACCTCGGGAGCACAGAAGATCTCGGGCTAACGCCCTCTAACTTCCCGCGCTCCCTCGGTCAATAACAAGTGTACAGACTTCCCCCTTGCTAGGTTCCATCTATTTCCGCACTCCCAAGGTCACCAACAAGTGTACAGACTTCCCCCGAGCTTTGTTCCATATTTATTACACCCCATTAGTGAATAAATAATAGAAATAAATGAAAATAGTTTTTGGCGGACCTACTTGTTGTATGCGCCAAGGGTGACATAATTTACATGTTATGCACCACCTTGACCAAGTGTGACATACAATGCTGAAGGTATAGGCAACTGCAGCACAGGGGTGTAATAAAATATTATGTCCATAATACAATACTATTTGGTGCGTGAGAGGAGGGGCAGGGGAGGGAGAAGGGGAGGGAGAAGGAAGATGGGCAGGGGAGTGCGGAAGGAGGAGAGGCAGGTTGGAAGAAAAGGAGTCATTAACATTTACGATTTTATATTTCTTATTCAGGAAACTACATCACATCGTTTGAAACTGTTCTCAGCCATTTCTTCTCTCAATATACAATATCTAACAAGTCCATGATGTGAGACTATTCTATATCTAAGTATGAATATATTTTGCATCAAAATACAATTATAATACAGGTTAACTAACAAGTTGGTTGAAGGAGCGTCAATATTCTGACTGAATGTGACTGAAAACAATGAGTTAGTTAACAGATTTATTATACATGCTTTCAATCATAAAAATAGTCTTGAATTAAGTCATGAATTTGAATTTTACGGTAGTCTTAGCAAAACAGATAAATGCATTACAGTCAGATTTTATTATCAACATTTGTGATCTGTTTCAGGAAAATGAGTCATAAGTCGCAAAAAATAAATTTTGAGATGCCATTATATTTGAAAAGATGAGATCGAGCCGATTCCAATGATAGTAAACAGTCTAATAATCTTATAAGTATTTCTAGATTTTAAGTTTGATATTTTAATTTCTGATAAAAAAGCTTTCAATAGTTCTTGGGGTCAATAAACAGTAAAGTAACTAAATGTAGTCCATATAAGGACCTTTAAAACGAAGGATATATTACATAGATTGTCCTAAAATTTGATACATCGATTGATATACCTGTAAGTGATAAACTCCCCAAAAATCAGAACATTCCAATAAAGTGATCTTGTGAACAAAACACTTTGAAAAATATCAATGTTGCGACTTATGACTCATTTTCCTGAAACACATCACATTTTATAAGTTCAGATAAGGTTTAGGATAAAGCAAAGTGTGAAATAGGGGAGTTGCAGAGCCGCCATTTTGAATCTTCATTCGCATGGAATTATGGGACTAATGGTACAGTCTAAAATCGATAGAAATCATGCCATGTTCAGCATGGAATATTTTTCAATGCTCAAATGTCAATATCCATGTGTTATACATGTTTCCATAACACAGGCCTCCATCTTTCCCATCATGCATTTGGTTTTCATAGATCATTTATAAAGGCTGTGATATTGGTGAAAACATTCTTGCAATTTTCGATAAAATGTTGCCAAATATTTGTATGGCAGATTTCATCAGAATCCATCCCAGCAAGTGTTTTCACCTATATCACAGCTTGAATAAATGATTTATGAAAACCAAATGCATGATGGAAAAGATGAAGTCTTGTGTCATGGAAAGATGTAAACACATGGATATTGACATTGGAGAATGGATAAATATTCCATGCTGAACATGGCATGTTTTCTAAAGATTTTACACTGTACCATTAGTCCCATAATTCCATGCGATTCAAGATTCAAAATGGCGGCTATGCAACTCCCCTATTCTTCAACTCTATTATAATGATAATTACTGAAATACTGTGTAAGAGTTAGAGGTTATACTGTAGCCGGTAAATGGAGAGAAAGTATATGGTGCTGTTATATTAATGTATTCAAGTAGAAAACGTTGTACCATTGTACTCCAATCTTAGCTATTGAGGGGATCTAGTAGTTATAAATCAGTAAAAGTAAAAGTCATTCTGGTTTTCTTGGAAGAACTATGAGGGCACATAAAGTATATTATCCTTTTTCTGGTGACTTCACCCATGTATATGTGATGTGTTTAAGTCAAGTGAGTCACAAAAAATAGATTTTGAGATATCATCATATGTGATGTGTTTCAGGAAAATAAGTCATAAGTCGCAAAATTGATATTTTTCAAAGTGTTTTTTTCACAAGATCACATTATTGGAATGTTCTAATTTTTGGAGACTTTATCACTTATGGCTATATTGTGACTGAGATTTATATTGATATGTGAGTACCAGTAGACAATTGTGGTGGGGGTCGAATGTGTGGGAATAGGAAGAGGGTTAAGGTAGGCATGTAAGTTCTACGAACAAAGCCGATACAACGGTATAATGTAAAGTGGGATGGTTGGGGCTGTTTTTACTGTTAAGAATTAACTTTATATACAACTGTGTTCATCAAAATTACTTTATTTTCTCTCTTTTGCCAGTATAGGCAAAATATTCTTCCCCAGCGTAAAAGCTGAAGGTTGGTAAAGCTTCGATCGTTTTATTATCAGAACCATGCTAGTATAGGCGTGACTAGACAAATGTAAGATTACACCATGTTAAAATATTGGTTCAACTTATTATAATAAGGTTTAAAAAAGATATAGAGTAAAATAAGGTTTAAAAAAAAAAAAAGGAACATCATGATATAGGACAATAATCAAAATGGACTAGGAACTTATTAATAGTCAATGAATAATCTTTTGGATGGTCAAAACCATGGACTTGGACCAAAACCATCGCAGAAGAACCAAGTTCACCATACAAGACAGCATAAAGAAAAACTCATCATTGAACCGCAATTACAATGAGTAGTAACAAAAAGAACTGTGAAACTCTCTTACTTAATATCAAAAGGACATGGACTTTGAATATAATTAATTCTTCTACGCACTTTGTTTTTAAGAATATCCACATTTTATGTATTCACATCTTTTGTTAAGGGCTACCTGGTAGATCTCCAGCGGAGAGGGAGTACTGGCCCTATTCTTTGATTTATATAATGTATATGTATAAGTTACGGAATAAAAGTTGTATAATAATAATAATATATCAATCGATGTATCAAATATCAGGACAATCTATGTAATATATCCTGTTGTTTTAAAGGTCCTTATATGGACTACATTTAGTTACTTTACTGTTTATTGACCCCCAGAAATATTGGAAACTTTTTTTAACAAAAACGAAAATATCAAACTTAAAATCTAGAAATACTTATTATTTTACTATCATTGGAATCGGCTTGATGTCCTATTTTCAAATATTATGGTATCTCAAAATCCACTTTTTGCGACTTATAACTCATTTTCCAGAAACACATCACATATTTGAAAAGATAAGATCAAGCCGAATTTAATGATACTAAACAATAGGACATCTAATATGTATTTCTATATACATAAGTTTGATATTTTTATTTTTGGAAAAAAGTTGGCAGTGTTTTTAGGTGAGCAATTATTACTAGAGTTATTAAGTATATTCATTACGATGACCTAAGAAAAGCATATTCATTACACTGTCCTGAAATTTTGTAAATACATGTATTCAAGCTACGAGAAGCGTGAGGTATCAGCATTTAAAACATTCCCACATATATAACTTGTGAAAACGACACTGACAATTGTTCCTACTTGTGACGCATTTCCTTACAACACATCATATATCTGTACCTGTGCCCCCCCCCCCCACATGTCCCCCACATGCCCCCCACATCCTCCCCCCCCGCCCCGTCCCCCCCCGCCCCCCCCCCCCGCCCCGCGGCGGCACAACTGCGGGTCTACAGTTACTGATGAGTGCAGGTCTAATTACTCCAACTCTAATGAGGAATCTAAGAGTAACCAGGACCTGCAGGCCTAATTAGTACTGACAATTATACTCCACATATAACCCTGGGCTCTAATTATGGGCTCTGGTGACAGCGGGCACTTACAGCTGATACTCCCCAGTGGTGGGGGAGGGGGGGAGGGGAGGGGAGGGATGGGGGAGAGGGGAAGGGGCAGAGAGGGGGAGCAGCGGGGTGAGGGGGAGGGATGGGAGAGAGAGAGGAGAGAGAGGAGAGAGGAGAAAGAGAGGAGAAAGAGAGGAGAAAGAGAGGAGAAAGAGAGGAGAGAGAGGAGAGAGGAGAGAGGGAGGAGAGAGGGGAGAGAGGAGAGAGAGAGGAGAGAGAGGTGAAAGGAGAGAGAGAGGGAGAGAGAGGGAGAGAGAGGGAGAGAGAGAGGGAGAGGGAGAGAGAGGGAGAGAGAGGGAGAGAGAGGGAGAGAGAGAGGGAGAGGGAGAGAGAGGGAGAGAGGGAGAGGGAGAGGGAGAAAGAGGGAGAGAGTCTCTCACAGAGAGAGAAAGAGACACAGAGAAAGGGAGAGGGAGAGAGAGAAAGAGGGAGAGAGTCTCTCACAGAGAGAGAGAGACAGAGAGAGAGGGAGAGGGAGAGAGAGAAAGAGGGAGAGAGTCTCTCACAGAGAGAGAAAGAGACAGAGAGAGAGAGAGGGAGAGAGAGAGAAAGAGGGAGAGAGGGGAAGAGGGAGAGAGAGGGAGAGAGAGAGAGCAGAGACCCCCCCCCCCCTCCACCACAAACAACACTATACAGCGCCAGAAGTCGATACTAACAAAGAACAAATAAACTGCCTCCGAGGCACTAAGGAGACATTTCTTTTCTCTACATAATAATGACAAAATCGATGATAGAGATAAAACAAAGCAAGATGATGATGCTCAGTGTGCTCAGGTAGCAGGGTTATTCATAGACAATACCTCATACAGGATGAAGATGAAGAAATGGTACAATAAACCTTCACCAATCTTCTCCAATAACTCAATTTTCAGAAGAAAATAGTTCAAAATACAATTCAACCTAACCAAACAGATTGCTAGAATCAATGCAATGCCGATTACACTCGAATTTGCCTAG
Source organism: Sthenelais limicola (assembly GCA_942159475.1). Lineage (NCBI taxonomy): Eukaryota > Metazoa > Annelida > Polychaeta > Phyllodocida > Sigalionidae > Sthenelais > Sthenelais limicola. The sequence continues at coordinate 6,352,406 of OW804101.1, read as the reverse complement.
TATTGGCCAAACTGCAGCCTAATTTAGCAGAATTTACTAAATGTGTACAGCTGCCAATTGTTCATTTTCTGAAGATGTGTCCCATGTACCTGATACAACAGGTGTGGAATGTGTAATTAGGCCACCCTGGATGTAGAATTGTTGACAAATGGATCCACTAAAACCCAGTTTACCCTTCCCTATCAAGAAGACAGCAAATGTATACTTTGTACTATATGCCAAACCCTTCATATCCATCGTTATTTTTATTTTGTCTTTATTTCAAAAGTTCATTCAAACCTCTGTTCTCACTAAAAGCTGTTCTCTAAGGTGAAAAACGAAATCTACTTTTTTTTTTTTTTTTCAATTTTCGATTATTGCCGGCTTGTTCCATTCTCTCTCTATATATAACCTTTTTTACATTCTAATTCATAAAGTATCTACCTATCAATGTTAGTAAATGGTTTATAAATGGTAATTCTATGTGCTTCTTTTCTCTAACGTCTTTGAATATGTTAAATTTTAAGTTTTATTTGAGAATAACAATGTCCATTTACAAGTTCCTTGGGTTGAATAATGTGTTATTTGTGGTGAAGATATGATATGAATTGTGATCACAGAGAGAACATGATTTTATAAACCTTGGTGTAACGAGCTTATTGTGAGCAGCTCACTGAACACTGTGAGCACCTCATTAGCTCAGCTTAACCCTAGTCCTGATTGACAGCAGCTGATTTGTATTTATCATCTCAGTAATCTTCTTAATAATAATAATCTTCTTAATAATAATAAAGCCCAGTAACAGGCAAATTCCATCGCAACGTTTCAAAACACTGAAAGAAGTAGATGAATTTCCATTTCTTAGCTTATACAAAAGGCCTCTGGCAACTTCACAAGCCTCTCACAGTCTAGGCTCAGAGTTGAGAGAGTCCCTTCAAACAGAGGGAAAGCCTCTCACAGTCTAGGCTCAGAGTTGGGAGAGTCCCTCCAAACAGAGGGAAAGCCTCTCACAGTCTAGGCTCAGAGTTGGGAGAGTCCCTCCAAACTTAGGGAAAGCCTCTCACAGTCTAGGCTCAGAGTTGAGAGAGTCCCTCCACACTGAGGGAAAGCTTCTCACAGTCTAGGCTCAGAGCTGAGAGAGTCCCTCCAAACTGAGGGAAAGCCTCTCACGGTCTGTGCTCAGAGTTGAGAGTCCCTCCAAACTGAGGGAAAGCTTCTCACAGTCTAGGCTCAAAGCTGAGAGAGTCTCTCCACACTGAGGCAAAGCTTCTCGCAGTCTAGGCTCAGAGTTGAGATAGTCCCTCCAAACTGAGGGAAAGCCTCTCACAGTGTGGACTCAAAATTGAGTCTCTCCAAATTCAAAAAAAGCTTCTCGCTCCAAACCACACAATCCCATTATATTCCCATTAGAACGCCTACTCCATGGCCAGGAAAGCCATTAGCGCAGTAGCCGTCCAATCACTGACACACCATTCTTAGCTGATCTCTGTGAGGCTAAACTCCCCCATAGCAGGCCATGCTGATGTGGAATCCCCGCGCTTGGCTATATCAGATTCACAGCCAGAGCCTAATCATGGCTTTATCTTTCTCTCTCCCTGAGAGAGTCCCTCCAAACTGAGGGAAAGCCTCTCCCAGTCTAGGCTCAAAGTTGAGAGAGTCCCTCCAAACTGAGGGAAAGCCTCTCACAGTATGGACTCAAAATTGAGAGAGTCTCTCCAAACTCAAAAAAAGTTTCTCGCTCCAAACCACAAAATATCATTACAATCCCATTAGAACGCCTACTCCATGGCAAGGAAAGCCACTAGCGCAGTAGGCATCCAATCACTGACATACCTTTCTCTGTGAGGCTAAACTCCCCCCATAGCAGGCCCTGCTGATGTTGCATCCCCCAGGTTGACTAAATCAGATCCACAGCCAGGGACTAATCATGGCTTTATCTTTCTCTCCGCCTAAAACACAACACATCAAAGTCGCAACACAAAACACTCACAGCTGACTTTTAAATGAATTACTGGCCGACAGAGGGAGCCGCCTTTGATGGGCGTTTTGATAAAGAGCGCCATGCAGCGGTGAGGACACATACTGCTCGCTGGTGGCAATCCACTGGGTACAAGGTGGGTGAGATGTGGGGCAATTGTGGGACTAGAGTCTGTCTCAGAACTACGTGATCAGGGGTCCTTTAAGAGTGGTGCACTATACTCTCAACCCTAGGTGATCAGAGAGGACCTTTAAGATAATATACTACTTTATTTATCCAACTCACATAGTACATTATAAAGTTACAAAATAAACAAATACAGACAAATAGGTATACAGACTTCTAGATCAGATCCAGTTCTCCTAGACGTTATCTCAAAAGTGGTGTACTATACTCTGTCCCAACTCTAGGTGATCAGAGGGTCTTTAAGAGTGGTGCATGCTTGATCTTGTGAATAAATCACTTTGAAAAATACCAAGTTTCCAACCTATGTCTCATTTTCTGGTAATGCATCACAATTTGTCCCACTACACTGATGCCCACTGTGGAACCTCTGTCGATGGTCCGCACACCGACCCCACCACAGCCCCACCGCAGCCCCGCGACGACTCCCGCAGGTTGAATGTTTTGATAAAGACTTAGATGAGGACGAGGACTTGCAGCCGCTTTACTTTAATCTGATAAAAGATCAATAGGCGAGCACTCCTCTCTAGCCCCCTCCCCCCAACCCCCCAACCCCTCCTCCAGTGCATTCATGTTTTATTCTCCATGGAAACCGATCACCTCCAGGTTGAGGAGGAGGAGGGTCAGATTTTCAGAAAATGTACAATTCACCTTCACCAATCCTCTCAAATAACCCAAATTCAAAAATAAAGTTCAAAATACAGTTCAACCTAACCAAACAGATTGCTAGAATCAATGCAATGCCGAATATACTCAAATTTACCTACTATTGACCACATTTCAACCTATAATTTAGCAGAATTTACTATATGTGTAGAGCTGCCAATTGTACATTTTCTGAAACTCTGACCCAGGAGGAGGGTGAGAGGGGCTGGAGGATACACTGGAGGGAGCCACAGAGGTAACACTAATCCCTTAATCCCAGGATTAGATGGATTAAGGGGGGAGGAACATTGGCAGGCGGGGTGGCGGGTAGCAATGGATTACACGGGGTGGGATATAGAGAGTGGTGGTGGTGGTAGGGTGGTGTGGGGTGGTGGTGTGGTGGTGGTGTGGTGGTGTGGTGGTGGTGGTGTGGTGGTGGTGGTGGTGGTATGGTGGTGGTGGTGTGGTGGGGTGGTGGTAGGGTGGTGGTGGGGTGGTGGTGGTGGTGTGGGGTGGTGGGGTGGTGGGAAGTTGATCAAAGGCTGCTACAAGGGATTATGTACAGGGCTAGGGGTGTATTGATAGTGTGGGAGAATGACAGGGGATATTCCCATATCATTATGGAGTTGTAGGCATTTATACACATCATTATAATCAGTAAATGTTTGTTTAAATGTTTGTTCAAAGCCCTTGTTCAGTCATATGCAATCGTTTTAACCTGCAGCCCACTTGTAGAATCAGTTCCATTTGACTCACGTTTACTTTCTCTTATAAGTATAGCTTATTCACTGATTTAACTTTAATAATGGTGGTGGTGTGGTGGTGTGGTGGTGTGGTGTGGTGGTGGTGTGGTGGTGGTGTGGTGGTGGTGTGGTGGTGGTGTGGTGGTGGTGTGGTGGTGGTGGTATGGTGGTGGTATGGTGGTGGTGGTGTGGTGGTGGTGTGGTGGTGGTGGTATGGTGGTGGTATGGTGGTGTGGTGGTGGTGGTATGGTGGTGTGGTGGTGGTGTGGTGGTGGTGTGGTGGTGTGGTGGTGTGGTGGTGGTTGTATGGTGGTGGTGTGGTGGTGGTGTGGTGGTGGTGGTATGGTGGTATGGTGGGGTGGTGGTGGTGGTGGTGTGGTGGTATGGTGGTGTGGTGGTATGGTGGGGTGGTGGTGGTGGTGGTGTGGTGGTGTGGTGGTGGTGGGGTGGTATGGTGGTGGTGGTAGGGTGGTGGGGTGGTGGTGGTGGGGTGTGGTGGTGGTGGTGTGGTGGTGTGGTGGTGGTGTGGTGGTGGGGTGGTGGTGGTGTGGGGGGAAGTTGATCAAAGGCCCCTACAAGGGATTATGTACAGGGCTAGGGGTGTATTGATAGTGTGGGAGAATGGCAGGGGATATTCCCACATCATCATGGTGGTGTAGGCATTTATACACATCATTGTAATCAGTAAATATGTGTTTACATGTTTGTTCAAGCCCGTTGACAAAGCCCTTTAGGCTGCTACAAGGGATTATGTACAGGTCTAGGGGTATATTGATAGTGTGGGAGAATGGCAGGGGATATTCCTTGCTGTAAATACAAATCACATGTTGGTTACATCTCTGAACATCTTTATTATTTTCAGGAGTCAGTTACCTCTGACTGTCATTCAATTACTGTTCTATACATTATTTGAATAAAGTTTATTTGTTTACTTGTATTCATTGTCAAAACATCAATATTTTCACAGGTACAATTCAAAATGTTCAATTCAATATACATCAATAACTATAGATTAAATAGGTACAATAGATACAATATTCAACAACTAAATAACCATCATCTTTGGTCATTAATTAACTAATGATTGACCCAAACTGTACACGCCATCAGTTTGGGCTTCTCTGGTTACATGTGACAAAGAGACACAATAATTATATGATGTGTTTCAGGAAAATGAGTCATAAGTCGCAAAATTGATATTTTTCAAAGCGTTTTTTTCACAAGATCACATTATTAGTATGTTCTAATTTTTGGCGGATTGATCATTTATAGCTATATCAAATCAAATCAAATTTCAGCACAATCTATGTAATATATGCTTTCGTTTTGAAGGTCCTCATATGGACTACATTTAGTTACCTTACTGTTTATTGACCCCAAGAAATATTGGAAACTTTTTTTCAAAAACGAAAATATCAAACTTAAAATCTAGAAATATTTATTAGATTATTAGACTGTTTACGATCATTGGAATCGGCTTGATCTCATCTTTTCAAATATGGTGATATCTGAAAATCTATTTTTTGCGACTTATGACTCATTTTCCTGAAACACATCTCATGTGCAGTTTGGTTGATCCAAACTGCACACGCGATCAGTTTGAGCTTCCATGGTTACACATGACAAAGAGACACAATATGGTTGGCGCAGCATAGGCCTGACCCACAAACATGTACAAATGATGTTGTCTCAAGCCATGTAACTTAGGAAGCTGTATACAAAATAATCCATCAAAGTATAATATAATATATCAGTAGAAGAAGAAATAATACAATAATATGAAGTAGTAAGGCACCCAAACCAACGAGGACAGAAAAGCAGATTCCTTGTAGGGTTGTTTTATAGGGGGTCCAACGTTTTTGGCTACAGGTGCACTTTATAAAGGAGGTTGGTTGGTGATAAAATAATAATTATATGCTCCCAGCTTTCAAAGGTTGTCATGTTAGTTATAGCACATGGACCATTCAAGGAAGAAACCACATAATGTAACTAAGAGAATCAAGCTATTCATCTCTGATGACCTGAAGAGAGGAAATCACTAGAGTCAAGAAACCTCCTCTACCCCATCTATCTATCTTTCTATCTTTCTATCTATCCATAGATCTATCCATCTATCCATCTATCCATCCATCCATCTATCCCATTACATCTATCTCTGCATCTATACATCCCTCGTCAGGCTCCACACTATCTCTGCTCCTATCTTATCTCCCTCCATTATTCATGTCATTACCGTTTACTATCTCACATTCCCCTTTATATTCCCTCTATTAATATTAATGAAGGCCAGAGATAAGCTGAGATCTCAGTGTTTCATGCGGGGCCTCAATGCTGTGTAATGTTACGGGGGTTCAGCTGATAGTGTAAGCGTGATATCTCAATCAGGGGCTGCTGTTATGTGGCCATTGTGGAAGTTAGCAGCTAACATGAGAGCTTGAATAGCGGCCAGCGTAATGAAGGTGCCACACAGGATCAGGCAGTTATCAACTTCTATTCCTTCCCACCTCCTCCTCCCCCACCTCCTCCTTCTCCTCCACAGATACAAAATGTATAATTCACCCTCACAAATCCTCCTAAATGGCCAAATTTAATACAAAATCAAGTTGAAAATACAACTCAACAAAGCCAAGCATATTTTGTTCAACCCAATACCAAATCAGTTTAGGCTAAGGAAAAAAAAATCCTTGGTTGGAATTCCTTCTCCTGTAAGAATAAAAAGAATCCTTTCTATGTGAAATTCCAAAATGTTATTTCATTATGGTGAACTAAAATCAGCTACCCCATGTCAACATAGCCAACTCAGTGGACATGGCCTTAGCATTGCACTACAAGTAACAAGGGGTTACACTTGTTACCTCCCATGTTACCCCCTTGTTACCTCTATTGTTACCTCTATTGTTACCTCCGTTGTTACCCCCTTGTTACCCCCTTGTTACCCCCTTGTTACCCCCTTGTTACCCCCTTGTTACCCCCTTGTTACCCCCTTGTTACCCCCTTGTTACCCCCCTTGTTACCCCCTTGTTACCCCCTTGTTACTTCCCTTGTTACCCCCTTGTTACCCCCTTGTTACCCTTATGTTACTTCCCTTGTTACCCTTATGTTACCTCCCTTGTTACCTCAGTTGTTACCTCCTATGCTACCTCCCTTGTTACCCCCTTGTTACCCCCTTGTTACTTCCCTTGTTACCTCCCATGTCCCATGTTACCCCCTTGTTACTTCCCTTGTTACCCCCTTGTTACTTCCCTTGTTACCTCTATTGTTACCCCCCTTGTTACCTCCCTTGTTACCCCCTTGTTACCTCCCTTGTTACCCCCTTGTTACCTCCTATGTTACCCCCCTTGTTACCTCCCTTGTTACCCCCTTGTTACCTCCCTTGTTACCTCCCTTGTTACCCCACTTGTTACCCCCTTGTTACCCCCTTGTTACCCCCTTGTTACTTCCCTTGTTATCTCCCTTGTTACCCCCTTTGTTACCTTGCTTGTTTCCTCCCTTGTTACCCCCTTGTTACCCCTTGTTACCCCCTTGTTACCCCCTTGTTACCTCCTTGTTACCCCCCTTGTTACCCCCTTGTTACCTCTATTGTTACCCCCCTTGTTACCCCCTTGTTACCTCTATTGTTACCCCCTTGTTACCTTGCTTGTAACACTTGTAGGCCACACAAGAGGCGCCTGCAGCTATAATCCCTACACCCCCACTTACACCTCCTCCAGTACCTAATCTCCTCCTCCTCTCCCGCCGCCTCTTATCCCCTGGCTGCCTCATAGCCTTACATATAATGTAATCACTGTATTATCTTATCTACTGCCACAATGGAAGGGAACAGCTCTGCCTTGGGCGGTCTCGCGTCCTCTACATGGTCTCATGTGGATCAGATTTACAGAAAATGTACAATTCGTCTTCAGCAATCCTCTCAAATAACCCACATCCTAGAGAAAAATTAGCTTCAAAATGCAGTTTAACATAACAGAACTGATACTTTAAATCAATGCGATACCAAATATATTCAGGTATACCCGGTATTCATCATTTTTCAGTCACATTTAGCAGAGTTTCCTGAATGTGTAGAGCTGCCGATTGTACTTTTCTGAAAATCTGACCCTTATAGGAATCTGCCTGCCTCTTCTACTCTGTAGTCACAAGCAGCATTTTTTTGTGTTAAAGCTGCGTTCTCTGCTATAACAACAACAACCTCTCACCAAATTTGCTCATATTATGACTTATAGGACTAGATTTATCAATATTCTGCTTCATTAATATTCTGCTGCCTTTATATGTTCATGAAAGAGTTTGGAGTTAAATCGGTTGCGAGAAAACTCCCGTGTGAAGTGGTGAATAATACATCATTCCTGCATATCAGAATTCAGGAAAGCTTTAAATTTGTCTTTCCTTCATCCTCCTCCTTTTCTTTTTTCCCTTTCTAGTTTTTGTTTTAATCTGCCACAATTCATTTCGCCCCAAATAAAACCCTTGTCAATTAACTGAATTTTCTCAGCTACCTTCATTTGTCAGATATCTCCATTGCCTTCACCAAAAATCTTTAATATTTCATCATTGAAATACTTTAGCCTGACTGCCCTCTGTTTCATGCATCTGCACTGGCCTGACTGCCCTCTGTTTCATGCATCTCCACTGGTCTGACTGCCCTCTGTTTCATACATCTCCACTGGCCTGACTGCCCACTGTTTCATACATCTCCACTGGCCTGACTGCCCTCTGTTTCATACATCTCCACTGGCCTGACTGCCCCCTGTTTCATACATCTGCACTGGTCTGACTGCCCTCTGTTTCATGCATTTGCACTGGCCTGACTGCCCTCTGTTTCATACATCTGCACTGGTCTGACTGCCCACTGTTTCATGCACCTCCACTGGTCTGACTGCCCTCTGTTTCATACATCTCCACTGGCCTGACTGTCCCTTGTTTCTTCCCTGACTGTCCCCTCTTGTGTAAAGATTGGGGTCCACTGTCTGGCTATTTCTTCCACTACTGCTCCTGTTTCTTTGTTCCTGCTACTTTAGAAGTAACAGGAAGTAGCCGTTTCAAATCAAATATGTTCAAATTAAAGCAGCTGCCTCCTGCTACTTGCTCCCGCTTCTAAAAGTAGTGGCACCAAAGAAAAGAGAGGAATAGCAAGAGAAGTAGCGGGACAGTGGAACCCAGGCTTTAATAGCTTCAGTGTATTTGGGCTTCATATCTGATGGTCCTGGTCCTGATGTCTGAGTCCCCCGCCTGCATGATTGCAAAATATAACTGTTAATAGATAGGGCTATACTTGATAAAGAAAAGATGTATTCAATTGAATCTAATTCAATTCTCCCCACTCAGAGTGCTGAATGGCCAAACAGCCTAGTTGAGACGAGGCTTAAACCTGTATTCCTCCTCCACAGCACACTGTGATCTCTCTCTTATCTTATCTCCCCCCAGCACACAGCAGGACCTGCAGCAGGAATCCACTTAATCATCCTCCACCATCTCTTGTTGCAACTCTCTTTAAATCTAATCCTCTCCTTCAACTCCCTCTCAATCTCTCCCTCAACTCCCTCTCAATCTCTCCCTCAACTCCCTCTCAATCTCTACCTCAACTCCCTCTCAATCTCTCCCTCAACTCCCTCTCAATCTCTACCTCAACTCCCTCTCAATCTCTCCCTCAACTCCCTCTCAATCTCTACCTCAACTCCCTCTCAATCTCTACCTCAACTCCCTCTCAATCTCTACCTCAACTCCCTCTCAATCTCTACCTCAACTCCCTCTCAATCTCTCCCTCAACTCCCTCTCAATGTCTCCTTCAACTCCCTCTCAATCTCTCCCTCAACTCCCTCTCAATCTCTACCTCAACTCCCTCTCAATCTCTACCTCAACTCCCTCTCAATCTCTCCCTCAACTCCCTCTCAATGTCTCCCTCAACTCCCTCTCAATCTCTCTGCCACCCACTGTGTTCTCTGTCTCCACTCAACTCTCTGCAGTGTTGGCTCATAACCCCCAGAAGTACCTCCATATTGAGGGAAATCTATAGGATACCTCTCACTCCTGAACACAGCCCCCCTTAAGATTACCATTAGGATGATAATGGTTAGCCTACTATTTTGAAAGGGTTTACCCCGATGGTTTTGCTATAGAGCAAGGCACAACCTGGCAAAGCTTGTACTTACAACAAATATAATGACATCAATGGTCAACAGAAAACCAGGATTCTCTCAGAAATATGGTCTAAACCAGATGGTGTTCCTGCCAATAAGAAATAACAGTTTTCGAATAGAAATAAATTTCATGAGGCCAAATTTCCTAAACCCTTCTTCCATCTATGTAAAAATCAGCTTAACAGTTTACTCATGAACACATTATCCATGATAGCAAAGTTGATAACAGCCTGATCCTGTGTGTCACCTTCATCAGGCCCGACGATATGCAAGCTCTCATGTTAGCTGCTAACTTGCAGTCAGAAAGTGGCCGCATAAGATCTGGGAATTTCACATAGAAAGAATATTTTTTATTCTTACGGGAAAAGGAATTCCAATTAAGGACATTCTTTTCCTTGGCCTAAACTGATTTGTTATTGGGTTGAAGAAATCTGCTTGGCTTTGTTGAGTTGGATTTTCAACTTGATTTTTGTCTTAAATTTAGCTTATTTAAGAAGATTTGCACAGGTGAATCATACTTTTTGTAACTGTGGAGGAGGAGGAGGAGGAGGAGGTGGAGGAGGAGGAGGAGAAGGAGGAGCAGGAGCAGGAGCAGGAGCAGGAGGTAGGAAGGAATAGAAGTTGATAACGGCCTGATCCTGTGTGGCACCTTCATTACGCCGGCCGCTATTCAAGCTCTCATGTTAGCTGCTAACTTGCACAATGGTCACATAACAGCAGCCCCTGATTGAGATATCACGCTTACACTATCAGCTGAACCCCCGTAACATCACACAGCATTGAGGCCCCACATGAAACACTGAGATCTCAGCTTATCTCTGGCCTTCATTAATATTAATAGAGGGAATATAAAGGGGAATGTGAGATAGTAAACGGTAATGACATGAATAATGGAGGGAGATAAGATAGGAGCAGAGATAGTGTGGAGCCAGACGAGGGATGTATAGATGCAGAGATAGATGTAATGGGATAGATGGATGGATGGATAGATGGACTTTTGTGTTTAACTCTAGGAAGTGATTATTTGTGATGTGTTTCAGAAAAACGAGTCACACATCTCAAAATTGATATTTTTCAAAGTGTTTTCTTTCACAAGATATCTCTCTCCATTGAAATGTTTTGATTTTTAGGAGGCTTAGCGCCTCATGTCATATGACTTCATGTACAAAATTTCAAGACAATGCATGAAATATATTCTAGCGATTTGAAGGTCATTATATGGAGTATATTTGTGATGTGTTTCAGGAAAATGAGTCATATGTCGCAAAAAAAAACATTTTTCAAAGTATTTTTTTTTACAAGATTGCTTTATTGGAATGTTCTGATTTTTTTAGAGTATTATCACTTATGGTTGTATCAATCGAGGCATCAAATTTCAGGACATTATATATAATATATCTTTTCGTTTTAAAGGTCCACATATGGAGTATATTCAGTTACTTTACTGGTTATTGCCTCCAGAAGTATTACAAACTTCTTTTTTTTTAAATAAAAATATCAAACTTAAAATCTAGAAATACTTATTAGATTATTAGATCAAATTGTAATCGGCTTGATCTCATCTTTTCAGTTATGGTGATATCTCAAAATCCAATTTTTGCGACTTATGAGTCAGTTTCATGATAGTAAACATTAAGGACATTAAATAAGTATTTCTATATTTTAAATTTGATATTGTATTTTTTTGAAAAAAGAGTTTGCAAGATCTTTGGGTTTGCAATTTGGTTACTGTATTCATGCTACTAGCAGCTCCGAGAACTCCAAAAATGAAAACATTCTGAGCAAGGGTTCTTATAAATAATCTACTTTGAAAAATGTCAATTTTGCGAATCGTGACTCATTTTCCTGAAACACTACATTTAGTATCAAGTTGTTTAACATTACCTCCAGTCATTGTTTTGTTTTAGATATTTTTTTAACAATTTCCCAATTTCCCAATTACTGTTCTTCTATTTCAACGATAGATTATTCCAGACCCTAGGCCTGTGATACATTGGTGATCTTAAGATTTTTTGAGAATCTCATCTTTTCAAAATGATATTATCACAAAATACATTTTCTTCACTAATTGTGACTCATTTTTCTGTGACACATCAAATATGATTCCTCATTTTATCAACTGTGTGAGTACCCTCATATCACATCAAGGTAATGATGAGAGTTGTCACTCTCCTATACAGGAGGTGCATTAGGAGTAGGAGGAGGAGCGGAAGCCAGCCGCAGCACCTGAGGCGCCGGCTAGCGGCCACCAATGAAGTTATGCCCTTGATAAAACGCTAATCCTAGCGGCGTACACGGCAAATAATCCAGTAATAGTGGAATAGGATTAGGGCTGGGGGCTGTGGTGGTGGCGGTGGTGGTGGCGGTGCGGGGATATGGAACCACTGGCATTTATTTATAGACCTCTCTCACATAATGCAGCCCCTATTTATAGACCTCTCACACATAGTGGGGTCCTTATTTATAGACCTCTCACACATAGTGCAGCCCTTTTTTATAGACCTTTCACACACACAATACCATTTGTACTCGCAGAATTGGAATAAAGTAGTTTCTTATCTTATCTTAGTGGGGTCCTTTCACACACAGTGCAGCCCTTATTTATAGACCTCTCACACATAGTAGGGTTCTTTCTGTATCTTTTTTTCTGCCTCTCTCTGCCTTCTTCTCTATCTCTATATCCTGGGTATGATCATAAACTGCCTCCCTCTCAGCTCTCCCGCCCTTGATATAACCTTCATATGTGTTGATATGGGCGTAAAGCAACCAATCTCACTCACTCACTCCCTCTCAGCTCTCCCGCCCTTGATATAACCATATTAAATGTGTTGATAAGGGCGTAAAGCAACCAATCTCACTCACTCCCTCCCTCTCAGCTCTCCCGCCCTTGGTATAACCATATTAAATGTGTTGATAAGGGCGTAAAGCACCCAATCTCTCTCACTCACTCACTCCCTCTCAGCTCTCCCGCCCTTGATATAACCATATTAAATGTGTTGATAAGGCATAAAGCAACCAATCTCACTCACTCCCTCTCAGCTCTCCTGCCCTTGATATAACCATATTAAATGTGTTGATAAGGGTGTAAAGCAACCAATCTCACTCACTCACTCCCTCTCAGCTCTCCTGCCCTTGATATAACCATATTAAATGTGTTGATAAGGGTGTAAAGCAACCAATCTCACTCACTCACTTCCTCTCAGCTCTCCCGCCCTTGATATAACCATATTAAATGTGTTGATAAGGGCGTAAAGCAACCAATCTCACTCACTCCCTCTCAGCTCTCCCGCCCTTGATATAACCATATTAAATGTTTTGATAAAGGCGTAAAGCAACCAATCTCACTCACTCACTCACTCTCAGCTGTCCCGCCCTTGATATAACCATATTAAATGTTTTGATAAAGGCTTAAAGCAACCAATCTCACTCACTCACTCACTCTCAGCTCTCCCGCCCTTGATATAACCATATTAAATGTGTTGATAAGGGCGTAAAGCAACCAATCTCACTCACTCCCTCTCAGCTCTCCCGCCCTTGATATAACCATATTAAATGTGTTGATAAGGGCGTAAAGCAACCAATCTCACTCACTCCCTCTCAACTCTCCCACCCTTGATATAACCATATTAAATGTGTTGATAAGGGCGTAAAGCAACCAATCTCACTCCCTCACTCACTCTCAGCTCTCCCGCCCTTGATATAACCATATTAAATGTGTTGATAAGGGCTTAAAGCAACCAATCTCACTCACTCCCTCTCAGCTCTCCCGCCCTTGATATAACCATATTAAATGTGTTGATAAGGGTGTAAAGCAACCAATCTCACTCCCTCACTCCCTCTCAGCTCTCCCGCCCTTGATATAACCTTATTAAATGGGTTGATAAGAGCGTAAAGCAACCAATCTCACTCACTCCCTCTCAGCTCTCCCGCCCTTGATATAACCATATTAAATGTGTTGATAAGGGTGTAAAGCAACCAATCTCACTCCCTCACTCCCTCTCAGCTCTCCCGCCCTTGATATAACCTTATTAAATGGGTTGATAAGAGCGTAAAGCAACCAATCTCACTCACTCCCTCTCAGCTCTCCCGCCCTTGATATAACCATATTAAATGGGTTGATAAGGGCGTAAAGCAACCAATCTCACTCACTCCCTCTCAGCTCTCCCGCCCTTGATATAACCATATTAAATGGGTTGATAAGGGCGTAAAGCAACCAATCTCACTCACTCCCTCTCAGCTCTCCCGCCCTTGATATAACCATATTAAATGTGTTGATAAGGGCGTAAAGCAACCAATCTCACTCACTCCCTCTCAGCTCTCCCGCCCTTGATATAACCATATTAAATGTGTTGATAAGGGCGTAAAGCAACCAATCTCACTCACTCACTCTAAACACATAGTGCAGGCATTTATTTATAGACCTCTCACACATATTACAGGCGTAAAGAAGACTTTTCCATCTCCTCCACCTGTTTCCCTTGTTCATTTTTTTATCGGTTTTTAAACCTGATTAATCTCCTGTTTGAAGGACGAGCTCTGGGGATGACATTCTTGTATGATATTATATTTACGCTGAGGTATTTATGAGTGTTAAAGCAGCATTCTCTGCTATTATGATGACAAAGCAAATCTCACCAAATTTTACACATTTTAAAACAACTTTTAGGGCTGACTTTATCAATATTCTGCTGTTGTTATGTGTTTATACAAGAGTTACTCATATTATGACTTATTGGACTGGATTTATCAATATTCTGCTGCTGGTATATGTGTATACAAGAGTTACTCATATTATGATTTATAGGACTGGATTTATCAATATTCTGCTGCTGTTATATGTTTATACAAGAGTTACTCATATTATGATTTATAGGACTGGATTTATCAATATTCTGCTGCTGGTATATGTGTATACAAGAGTTACTCATATTATGATTTATAGGACTGGATTTATCAATATTCTGCTGCTGTTATATGTTTATACAAGAGTTACTCATATTATGACTTATAGGACTGGATTTATCAATATTTTGCTGGGCATTTTTTGAATAAGGAAAGAGTAATTACTTCACTATATATGTGTATGCATGACAAAAGAATTTAGTGAAATTTCCTTTCTAGTTCTAGCTCTAGTTGATTTGATTTGATTTCAAGATATTTTATTGATCTCATACTAGGATATAATTACATCTTCTATATTTCTCGATGATTTCGTCAGTAGCCCTACCATACCTATACATGTACAAGTTCTTCAATATTTCTAGTAAAGGGTTTGTCATGTGGAGAGATCACTTTGAAGAATATCATTTTTGCGTTTATGGCTCATTTTCCTAAAACACATCACATATAATCGCTGAGTGCACATGTGGGTCAGATTTTCAGAAAATGTACAATCAGCAGCTCTACACATTTAGAAAACTCTGCTAAAGTAGGCTGAACAATGATGAATACTGGGTATATCTGAGTATATTTTGTACTGCATTGATTTAAAGTATCTGTTCTGTTATGTTAAACTGCATTTTGAAGCTCATTTTGTCTTAAAGGTGGTTTATTTGAGATGATTGGTGAAGGTGAATTGTACATTTTCTAAAGATCTGATCCATGTATTATAAGATGAGTAGAATACGCCATGCTCCAGGGCATCCTACATCTAAGCACACAAATTGAAGCTATTGACCTCTATACAACACAGCATTGTTTCTTATACAACAAGCCCAGACATCCAGGGTCGCAGCAAAAACTGGAAGAAATCTCTTTGTCCCTCTTCTTCACCTCCTTCTCCTCCTCCTCCTCAAAAGGAAAAAGGCTTTGTTTCACATTCTGACATCGAGCTTTGAAATGGTGAGCGGAGAATAAAGGATCGGTCATGGCTTCATTAGGGAGATTCAGCAAGCCTAACCTATGCGTAAACGTATCCGTATCTCTTATATACAAACATACCTTAAAAGGAAGAAAGAGGGGTGGGAAAAATCTGACATCAAATATCAAGCAAATTGTTTCATCTCACAATTTATTTTGCATACATAAAAGTGTGGCGTAATTAAAAAAAATGCGTATACGGTTACGTAATTGAGGTTTGCTTGCTGAACCTCCCTATTGTTAAAACCTTTGAAAGGGCTGGTGAGCAGAGGATCGGTTGTGGCTTCATTGTTAAAACCCAGCTCATCCAGGAACATATTGAAGCGGAAATATCCGAGCTTAAACTTGATATACCGATAAAAAGTATATTTATTAACAACGCATTCTCGGCTGATAGGTCAAACAAAATCTTACCAAATTGACTCATATTATTATTTAGAGGACTGAAGTTATCTATGTTCTGTTATATTGTAGGTAGACGGAGCTTGTTTCACCTTCCTATACAAAAAAAATGTTTCCCACAGAACGGGAGGAAAATTAAAAATATGTTCTGTTATATGTTTATACAAGAGTTCCTAATATTATGACTGGATTTATCAATATTCTGCTGGTGTTATATGTTTATACAAGAGTTACTCATATTATGACTTATAGCATAGAATCTATCAATATGCCACTTAGTGGCAGCCGCCGAGAGAGATGGCCGCCAATGAGCGATATTAAGTGAAGTCATCATAAGAAAGGATTCGGGCGGGCCTGTAGCAGAAACAAACAGACAAAATCCTCCAAAGTTTTACTCAAATGACTTTAGGATGGGTTGGAAAAGAATGGAAAAATAAGTAGAAGACGTTGACTGATCTTGTGAATAATACGATAGAACTTAACGCGAGCGGCATATGTGATGTGTTCCTGGAAAATGAGTCATAAGTCACAAAATTCACATTTTTCAAAGTGTTTTTCACAAGATCTCCTTATTGAAGTGCTCTAGAGGGTTCAGCACTTATTGTCATATGAATCCATGTCACAAATTTCAGGACATTGTATTAAATGTATGTTTGTGTTTTGAAGGCCTTTGAATGTAGTATATTTAGTTACTTTACTGGTAAATACCCATTCAGAAACATCGCAAAATTTGTTTTTCAAAAATAAAAATATCAAACTTAAAATATAGAAACACTCATTAGGTGTCCTAGTGTTTACTATCATTGGAATCAGCTTGATCTCCTCTTTTCAAATATGGGGATATCTCAAAATCAATATTTTGCGACTTATGACACATTTTCCTAAAATGGATCACAAAGGCACATGTGAAATTAATTCGCCTTAATCCCCCTTTTATTTCTCCTCATGGTGAAATAGATTGTCTTTGAAGGTCCCTGTGAGGCCCCAGGCAATTAAAATCTAAAATTAATCATAAAAGTATATCTTGCATCTGCAATCTATTTCTATAATAGGCGAATGCAGGACTTCTAGGTCTGCACGCTTCCTGGATATCATCTCTTCCAAAATTTAGAAATATGTTGCAATTATAGAACCTATACTTTTTGCCTGCACTCTGAGATATTTTAGTCATAATAGGGAGGTTAAGCAAACCTAACCTATACGTAAACGTAAACATATGTGTATGTCTGATATACAAACATACGTTAAAAGGGAGAAAGAGGTTCAGCAAAACATGGCAGAGAGAAAATGTACCGTAACATATCAAGCAAAATGTTTCATCTCACAATGCGATGTGATTTGCAACAAAAATACGGATACGGTTACGTAATTGAGATAGGTTTGCTTGCTGAACCTCACTTTTTCGGTTTAAAATTGAGGAAACCTTATAGAATTGCCCATTGCTGCTGACTACTTCCCCCCCCCCCCCCCCCCCAGATTCAATTAGTTATTCGACACTTTGTAACAACTTGAAACACGTTCAGCTAGACAGGCGGGTTATCAATAAGGCAGATCTTCAGAGAGAAAATGTAACGTAACATATCAAGCAAAATGCTCCATACCACTATTTATTTTTCATAGCTAAAAATGTGATGTAATTCATAACACAAAATACAGATATGGTTACAAACTTGAGATAGGATTGCTTGCGGAACCTCACTTTTTTGGGTTTAAAATTGAGGAAACCTTATAGCATTGAGTATCACTGCTGACTACTTTTCCCCCTAGATTCAATTAGTTATTCGACCCTTGAAACACGTTCAGGTGGGAGAACAATGAGGTAGATCTTCAGAAAATGTACAATCACCACCTCGACACATTTGTGATGGGTTTTAGGAAAATGAGTCATAAGTCGCAAAATTGATATTTTTCAAAGTATTATTCACAAGATCTCTTTGTTGAAATGTTCTGATCTTTAGACGGTTTATCACTTATAGTCACATAAATTCATGTAGGCCTTTGTATGGAGTATATTTAGTTACTTTACTGGTAATTACCCATCCAGGAACATTGCAAACTTTTTTTTCAAAAATAAAAATATCAAACTTAAAATAGAGAAATAATTATTAGGTGTCCTAAGGTTTACTATCATTAGAATCGGCTTGATCTCTTTTGAAATATGGTGATATCTCAAAATCCATATTTTGCAACTTATGACTCATTTTCCTAAAACGGATCACATTTAAGAAATTCTGCTAAATTAGAATGCTTGGTAAATTCGAGTATATTTGGCATAGCATTGATTCTAGCAATCTGTTTGGTTAGGTTGAACTGTATTTTGAAAGTCACTTTTGTCTTAAATGTGAGTTATTTGCTAGGATTGGTGAAGACGAATTGTACATTTTCTAACGATTTCACCCATTAATAAGGCAGAGGTATGACGTATCAAATGTAAAATAAATTGAAATATTATCAATAGCTCTGTTCTCATTTTCGGGGTGCCCGTTGCATTGATAAAGGAGAAAACCCTTTTCAGACTCATGTTACCATTTGTGATGTGTTACAGGAGACTAGGTCAGAAGTTGCAAATAAATAGATTCTCAGATATCATCATATTTGAAAAGATGAAATCAATCGGATTCTAATGATAGAATTGAATTTTTTTGAATTTGAAATTTTTTTATTCAGGACACAGACATTTCCATACGACAGTATGAATATTCCCAGAATAGCCTGATTTTTAAATTTATTTTTAAATTACATCAAGATATTTCTAAGTTAACTCATAAATTTAGTACACAAAAAAGGAATACGAAATAAGAAATAAGAAGTAAGAACGAAAAACTGAGTCTAAACTAGTTTTACAACACTGAATTTTTAAATTAATCATTATACCTGCTTAGCGACTGATCAAACTATTCTAGTTTACTGTTACTTCTAATAGTAGTACAGTGATACAAGTGGGTACATATCTGAATAGCATACAGATAGTTCTAAATTAGATCAGGCTAATTTTTTAAAAACAGTAGTACAAATAAAAACAACAATTAACAATTACACAATGTTCCGCGTCGTGCTCTTACATACTGACCATTGAATATTCCATACCTCGTTAAATTATAGCTTTTACAATCTTACACTATTTGTCATCATCTCTTATTACTTTTCACATGGGCCTACTCGCGAGGTAATACAGCTTCAGTGCAACAGTTTTATATATATGAAAAATCTCAATAGTTTTACATTAAGGAACTTTTCCGACGTCTGAGAACAAATAGTCAGACAAAAAATATTCCACTACTTACAAGCATTCCATTGTATAATTACCATAACACTCAATCACATTTCAATCAAACCAGATTCTATGAATTTACCGTAGTAGTACATTTTTATCGCGTTCTTGAATCCAATATCACCCTCTATTGTTCTTATTTTTTCGGGCAACTTGTTCCAAGTGTCACTTAATCTACCTAAAGTGGTTCTTTTGATTTGTTGTTTTTTCCACTTCATTATTTCGGTTTTTTTTCTATAACCATTCCTGAGCATGTGCCCAGCAACGTTATTATCCGCAAAGGTACCAGTACATTTAAGTAAACAGATAGATCTTATCTCACGTCTGAAGGATAAAGGTAGTAACTTACTCTTTATGTGCATGTTGAATTTCCCTTCTCTGTAGTATCTGTTACCATAAATAATTCCCAATGCTCTGTTTTGCAATTTCTGCAACCTTATGTAATCACATTTGTTAGACAAGTCGATAAATACACAAGACTTTTCTAAGATGGGCAAAATAAAAGTTTTGTATATTAGTACAAGCCTATCTTGATTCAGCAGATGTTTAACCTTCTTTAGTCGTCTAAGATAGTTACTTGCAATCCCATAATTAGTACTAATTTGTTTTTTCATGGATAATTGGCTATTAAGCCACGTACCCAAGTACTTATACTCATCTACATAATCAATCACCTCCATTCCAAGATCTAAGGGAGGGAGATTTTTCACAAACGCATCAAGGTTTCCCCTAAAGACAAGTATCTGAGATTTTTTGGCGTTTGCCTTAAGATAGTTATTTTTTGACCATTCCTCAAATCTTTGGAGATCCATCTGCAATAATTTGATCGAATCTCTATTTAAAATGGGCGTACATATTGCGCAATCGTCTGCGTACATAATTAGTTGCCCATGAAAGTCCACATCGGCCAGACTGTTCATATAGATCACAACGAATAATGGGCCAAGGATGCTTCCTTACACCGTACACATACGGACATCAAATAAGTATTTCAATATTTCATGTTTGATATTTTTATTTTGAACAAAGAAGTTTGCAATCTATCTGGGTGGACAATTACTAATAAAGTTCCTGAATAATTATACTCTATAGGATGACCTTGGAAATGCATGAAAATATTTAATACATGGTCTTGCATTTGATACATGTATTCATACGAAGTGGAGCAAAAATGAAAACATTCTTCCAATGAGATCTTGTGAATAAAGGCCTTTGAAAAAAATATCAATTTCGTGAACTGTGTTTCATTGTCCTGAAACACATCACATTTTGAAATTTCTCAAATAGAATTCGTTCATTCATAGGCTTTCTGTGGCCCCTAAAGGTTCTTTTGAGCAAAACCCTATTGAAATGTCATGTAATTTATTTTTATTACCTGCACATCTTTGGGTACTCAAGTTTATGAATTACACTTTCTGTCAGATCTGGGTATTGGTGAAATCGCCAGAAAAATGTACAATTCGTCTTCGCAAATCCTCTCAAATAACCCAAATTTCAGACACAAATAAACTTCAAAATACAGTTCAACATAACCAGACACATCATTAGAATGAATGCAATGCCGAATATACTTGGATTTACCTAGTATTGACCAAATTGCAGCCTTATTTAGCAAAATTGATTAAATGTGTAGAGCTGCCAATTGTACATTCTCTGAAGGTTCTCTGATGACTCACACATCACAAAGAATGGATTTAGAGATTTCATCATATTTGAAATATGTGATGTGTTTCAGGAAAATGAATCATAAGTCGCAAAATTGATATTTTTCAAAGTGTTTTTGTCACAAGATCACATTATTGCAATGTTCTAATTTTTAGGGAGTTTATTTCACATGGATATATCAATCAATGTATCAAATTCCAGGACAATCTATGTAATATATCCTTTCGTTTTAAAGGTCCTTATATGGACTACATTTAGTTACTTTACTGTTTATTTACCCCCCAAAATATTGGAAACTTTTTTTTCAAAAACGAAAATATTAAACTTAAAATTTAGAAATACTTATTAGATTATTAAACTGTTTACTATCATTGGAATCGGCTTGATCTCATTGTTTCAAATATAATGGTAACTCAAAATCTATTTTTTGCGACTTATGACTCATTTTCCTGAAACACATCACATATGAGATCCAGTAGTGTGTCCGCTAAAGAAATGTTGTTATGTTCTGAGCTTTACTGTGTAATGTATACGTGCATTGCCTGCGCTGGCATCTCTCCACCACACACATCCCCCCACCCACCCTGCAATAGGGGAGTTGCATAGCCGCCATTTTGAATCCTAATTCGCATGGCATTATGGGAGTAATGGTACAGTCTAAAATCTATAGAAAACATGTCATGTTCAGCATGGACTATTTATCACCGATCTAATGTCAAT
The DNA here is from genome assembly GCA_942159475.1 of Sthenelais limicola. Classification (NCBI taxonomy): domain Eukaryota; kingdom Metazoa; phylum Annelida; class Polychaeta; order Phyllodocida; family Sigalionidae; genus Sthenelais; species Sthenelais limicola. The sequence goes on along the minus strand of OW804101.1, from coordinate 6,330,824 downwards.
AACCATGTGTTATACAAGTTTCCATAACACAAGCCTCCATCTTTCCCATCATGCATTTGGTTTTCATGAACCATTTATAAAAGCTATGATATTGGTGAAAACATTCTTGCAATGTTTGATAAAAATGTTGCCAAAAATTTGTATGGCAGATTTCAACAGAATCCATCCCAGCATGCAAACCTGTGGACATGCGCAGTGAGACATGCAACTCCCCTATAGTCAGCAGATGCATAACTGCATGCGCTGAAGGTAGCTATTGTTTTGAGGCGGACTGGCGCTTGTTTTAAACATTCGGTACCACTCCTTAGTGGCTAAACATGACTCTAGCATTGTTTCTGTGCATTAATGATGTATCAATTTCAGACGGATTTGAAAGGAAAATGTCTTCAGATGCAATTACAGTTGATTTAATTGACGATTTCTATGTAGTAATGTTGACAATAAGTAACGATCTGTTTGTATTTGCATTGAAACGATGTATCGGGTGTGACGTTTTGGGTGTTTCGGTATTGGCCGATGGCGCGCTTCTTTCAAAGGGGATTAGGTCATATCTCGTCAAGCTAATTCGTCTAATAATGATAAACATTAGGACATCAATACGTACTTCTATATTTCTTATGCATGACGGAAATGTTTGTATCGTAATGGCCAATCACTAGTGAACTAGTTAAAATACTCCTGAGGATAGACTCAGATATGCATGGGTCAGACTTTCCGAAAATGTACAATTGGCAGCTGTACACATTTAATACATTCTGCTGAAAAAGGCTACAATGTGGTCAATAGTAGCTAAATTTGAGTATATTCGGCATAGTATTGATTCTAGCAATCTGTTTGGTTAGGTTGAACTTTATTTAGAACTTTATTTTCGTATGAAATTTTGGTAATTTGAGAGGATTGGTGTCAGAAGGCGAATATTGTACATGTTCTGGCAATTTCACCCAATAGTTGAGAAGTTTCCACTATTATTGAAGGCCTGAATGTCTCCACCCTGCATACAGTTGTACATATAATCTCATTGATCACAAAGCTGCCTAATATTGTACATCAATAGGGTGAAGTCACCAGAAAATGTACAATTCGCCTTCACCAATTCTCTCAAATAATCCAAATTTCAGGCGAAAATAAAGTTTAAAATCAGTTCAACCTAACCAAACAGATTGCTAGAATCAATGCAATGTAGAATATACTTGAATTTACCTAGTATTGACCAAATTGCAGCCTAATTTAGCAGAATTTACTCAATGTGTAGAGCTGCCAATTGTGCATTTTCTGAAAATCTGACCCAATAGCTGTTCTCTGTATGTGAAGTGTATGTGCTTATGTGCTTATATACAACGCTTTTATACGGACACACAATGTTTCCCTTTCAAAGGACCCGCCCTTGTGCATTTTATAAGGCCAAGAGAAAATAAGCTTTTCCAAACCGGTCGCCGCCTTGGTGAGTGATAATAAATGAAGTTTTCATAGAAAGGGATTTGGGCGGTTCCTCCATATACAAATAAGGACGTTTTAGTAGACTTGTATGAAAAACAACCGAATAAAATCCCCCACAATTTTGTTCAAATGACTTCTAGATGAGTTGGAAGAGAATGGAACAAGAACTAGAAATTCTGTATTGGGGTTAGATTTTCAGAAAATGTACAATTGGCCTTCACCAATCCTCTCAAATAACTCAAATGTCAGACGAAAATAAAGTTAAAAATACAGTCCAACCTAACCAAACAGATTGCTAGAATCAATGCGATGCTGAATATACTCGAATTTACCTAGTATTGACCAAATTGGAACCTAATTTAGCAGAATTTACTAAATGTGTACAGCTGCCAATTGTACATTTACTGAAAATAACACATGACATATTGTCAATGTGCCTAGTTGTGAGACTGAGTTGAGAAGTTGAGAAGTTTCAACTATTGAAATTTTGTCAATTTGAGAGGATTGGTGAAGGTGAATTGTACATTTTCTGGTGATTTCACCCAATACTTGTGAGACTGAGATGAGAAGTTGAGAAGTTTCAATTATTATTGACTGAATGTCCCCACCCTGCATACAGCAGTAAATCTGGGCCGTACAAATTGCAGCCTAATTTAGCAGAATTTACTAAATGTGTAGAGCTGCCGATTGTACATTTTATGATGATAACACATGACATATTGTCAATGTACCTAGAATAGTGGTGAGACTGAGATGAGAAGTTGAGAAGTTTCAACTATTATTGACTGAAAGTCTCCACCCCGCATACAGCCGTACATATAATCCCATTGATCACAAATATTGTGCATCAATAGCTGTTCTCTGTATGTGAAGTGTATGTGCTTATGTGCTTATATACTACGCTTTTATACGGACACACAATGTTTCCCTTTCAAGGACCCGCCCTTGTGCATTTTATAAGGCCAAGAGAAAATAAGCTTTTCCAAACCGGTCGCCGCCTTGGTGAGTGATAATAAGTGAAGTTTCCATAGAAAGGGATTTGGGCGGTTCCTCCATATACAAATGAGGACGTTTTAGTAGTTCTTTTGTTCAAATGACTTCTAGATGAGTTGGAAGAGAATGGAACAAGAACTAGAAATTCTGTATTAGGGTTAGATTTTCAGAAAATGTACAATTGGCCTTCACTAATCTTCTCAAATAACTCAAATTTCAGACGTGAATAATGTTCAAAATACAGTTCAAGCTAGCTAAACAGATTGCTAGAATCAATGCAATGCCGAATGTACTCCAATTTACCTAGTGTTGACCAAATTTCAGCCTAATTTAGTAGAGCTTACTAAATGTGTACAACTGCTAATTGTAGATTTTTTGAAAATCTGACCCACTTGTTGACTGATGTTAACGGAGAGTGCAGCTTTAGATCTAGTACTAACAATTAAACACAATGAGGGTGAATTCACCGGAGAATGTATAATTCTTCTTCAACAATCATTCAAAAAACAAAATTTAAGGCAGAAAAGAAGTTCAATATACAGTTTAAGATCACCAAACGTATCATTTAAATCAAGGCAATACCAATCAAGGCCTCAGGGGATGTCGTTAGGCCCTCTTATGTTCTTAATATGTGATGTGTTTCAGGAAAATGAGTCATAAGTCGCAAAAAATAGATTTTGAGATACTATTATATTTGAAACGATGAGATCAAGCCGATTCCAACAATAGTAAACAGTTTAATAGTCTAACAAGTATTTCTGGGGATCACTAAACAGTAAAGTAACTAAATGTAGTCCATATGTGGACCTTTAAAACGAAAGGATATATTACATACATTTTCCTGAAATTTGATACATTGATTGATATAACTATAAGGAATAAACTCGCCAAAAATTAGAACATTCCAATAATGTGATCTTGTAAGAAAAACACTTTGAAAAATATCAATTGTGCGACTTGTGACTCATTTTCCTGAAACACATCACATATGTATTAACGACTTACCAAAAGTGGTTAAAAACAGCAGAATCCAATTATTCGCCGACGATACGGTGGTGTATCAGAATAGATCTTTAGGCAGTCCCAGCATACAAGGACTTCAAAAAGATTTAGATAACATTGTAAGATGGTGTGCATTAAATAAAATATCGTTGAATATTGGGAAATGTAAGAGCCTAACGATAAGGACAAAGGAGGACCAAAATAATATAGTATCTTACAATATCGATGATCAGGAGTTAGACAATGTGGCGAGTTATAAGTACCTTGGTATCGAAGTAGACAAACAGCTAACCTTTAAGAAATTTATGATTAAGAAAGAAAACACTGTGAGAACAAGGGTTAAGGCCATGTCCAAGTTGTACAGGGCCTGTGATAAAAGTATGTTATTGTTAGTATACAAGGTTATGATAAGAGCCATAATTGATTATGGGGATGTGTTTTATTCTGCTACAGCACAAACTCGTCTACAAAAAATGCAAACATTGCAGAATTCGGCCTTAAATATAGTATTACACTTACCTAAATTGACAAGTACGGAGCAGATTCACAAAACACTTAACATAACAACCCTCCAAACAAGACGCGACTCACACATATTGGACATGGCATTCCTATGTTCCTTAAACAAAGAGCTCCTGGACTCAAAAAGTGTGAATTTAAGGCGGCTAGCTAAAGGAAAGAAACTAATAGTTCCTTGTCCTAAAAATGAAACTTTTAAAAGATTGTATGTTTACAAAATGACCCAACTCTTGAATAATCTTTCAGACGAGGTTCAATTGATCAAGGAGAGAAAGAACTTTAGACATTATCTGAAATACAAATTTGTACAAACCTATGACATATTTCTTAAAGTAACACAAGAAGTATGAGGATTATAGGTATATAGGTTAAAACATAATATCTTTACAGGTGCTCGGTAGAACTCTGTACACTAATATGTATAACTGAATATTCCAAATGATCAGTTTATCTCTGCACAAATTGTAACAAATGACTGTAACTGTAGGATGGTGAATGTTTAAAACCGTAAGATAATTGTATAGAATAGTTTGAAATTGGTAAGCTAAAAATTATATTGTCCAGGAATGTTGTTGAAGAAGAAGAAAAAGGGAGGAGGTAACCATATAGCCAATTTAGAAAATAGTATCCGTCCATGAAAGATTGTAGATAAAACCCTCTAGGTTAACAAATGCCGTCCATGACTATTGAAATGAACTTTGTTTTGATCATGTAATGGGATTGTAAACCCATCTAATAAGTGAAGGTCGATACAATGACAGGGACGGGAAATGGAAGGGGAAATATCAATTTGTTACGCTGTTATTGGAGACATGTCAATTAGCAGTTTAGGAGGGGAGGGGGAATCATATTTTGAATTTTACGTGACTTCCCCAGTAGCACACTTTTATTCCTAGAATGTTCCCTCAATGTTTGGTTGTTTGTTAGCTTAATGTTTGAAAGTGAAAATTTGTTGGATGTTCCCGGAACATGTGTTAGAGGAACGTTCCTACCTAACATTAATACAACGTTTAACATTTATGTTTTGCTTACGTTGATAACCAAACGTTCTACCACTGTTTTTTTATAACACTATTAGAACATACTTTAGTAACATTATCCTAATAGTTGAAAAGGATGTTAGGAGAACATTCCCACCTAACATGGAATTAACGTTTTTAACTAAAATTCCCCCAATGTTTGTCTCTTCCAATTAGCCTACTCTTCATTTTTAACATTTGAAAAACATTCGTTATAACATTTATCTTAGGAGGGGAGGGGGAATCATATTTTGAATTTTACGTGACTTAGGGGGTTGAGTGAAAATTATCTATAAACTCAACTTACTCATTGTATTGTACGGAGATGTACAGAAATAAGATTATTATAACAAGAGCGCTAAACTATGAAGTGCTCAGCTATAATTATAATTGAAGAAGCTGACTTATTACGGTTACCGAATATTCCAGCCGCGAGACGGAATACAAGGCAAACCTAAAGCAAATTGTTAGCATTAAGAATTGTAACCGTGATTGATGTTTTGTTATATTATCATATTATTTAATGGGAGGTCATTTGGAAGACCTGCATTCATGCAGATGTCCTTACCCACTTCCTGGATTTTTGAATGATGTTAATGATTGATGATACTATAAAGAAAAAGTCGAATGTAACTGTATATTGAATCCTGAATAAAAGTATTATATATATATAAATATACACGGATATACCTAGTATTGACCATGTTTCAGTTAAATCAGTCAGAATTTACTAAAGGACGGTCTCCACTGGCTGCGGTAAGCTCTGTGGTAAGCCTTGCGATGGTTTGTGCTGGTTCTGTAGGTGCAGAGGAATGACGAGATCCTGCCTACATGGTTCACTAGTAGCCATGTAGGTAGGACCTCGCCACTTCACACCATCACAACACCATCACAAGGCTTACTGCAAGGTTTACCGCAGAGCTCACCGCAGCCAGTGGAGACCACCCTTAAAAATGTAGATCTGCAAATTCTAAAGATCTGGCCCGAGTAGCATGGTTTTGTGCAACTGGTTTGAACCGAAAAACAGCTTTTATCTAATTTCCCTGGCCTAAGCCAGGGTTGAATACTACAAGAGGCTTTGTATCCTCCTCCCCAGTATCCTCAGGTCTTTTGTACTGCTCATGGGTCAGATTTTTAGAAAATGTACAATTGGCAGCTGCACACAATTAGTAAATTCTGCTAAATTAGGCTGCAATTTGGTCAATACTAGGTAAATTCTAATATATTTGGCATTACATTGATTCTAGCAATCTGTTTGGTTAGGTTGAACTGTTTTTTGAAAATAATTTTTGTGTTTGTGTTATTTGATAGGATTGGTGAAAACAAATTGTACATTTTCTGGCGATTTGACCCTCCTGTGTATCCTCAGGTCTATTGTACTGCTCATGTGCTTCTGTACTGCTCATGGGTCAGATTTTTAGAAAATGTACAATGGGCAGCTCTACACATTTAGTAAATTCTGCTAAATTAGGCTGCAATTTGGTCAATACTAGGTAAATTCTAATATATTCGGCATTGCATTGGTTCTAGCAATCTGTTTGGTTAGGATAAACTGCATTTTGAAACTATTTTTTGTCTTAAATTTGCATTATTTGAGAGGATTGGTGAAGGTGAATTGTACATTTTCTGAAAATCTAACCCACAAGAGGTTCTGTTATCCCCCTCTTGCTCAGGTCTATTGTACTGCTCCTGTGTAGCCTCAGCCTTTGTTGCATTGACTTGTTGTGTGCACAACACATGGGATCTATATCAGACACAAGTGTTGTTAGCGGCTTAGTACTTATATGTGATGTGTTTCAGGAAAATGAGTCATAAGTCGCAAAATTGATATGTTTCAAAGTTTTTTTTTTACAAGATCATATTATTGGAATGTTTTGATTTTTTTAGTTTAACACTTATGGTCACATAAATCTGTGTGACAAATTTCAGGACATTGTGTTAAATATATCCTTGCGTTTTGAAGGCCTTCGTATGAAGTATATTTAGTTACTTTACTGGTAATTACCCATCCAGAAACATTACAAACTCTTTTTTGAAAAATAAAAATATCAAATTTAAAATATAGATATAGTTATTAGGTATACTAGTGTTTACTACCATTGGAATCACCTTGATCTCCTCTATTCAAATATGGTGATGTCTCAAAATCCATATTTTGCGACTTATGACTCATTTTCCTAAAACGGATCACATATGTACACGAGTGTAATACTGAGGCTTTGTATGGTCTTCTTTTATTTGTGTATTTGATGGTTTCTTTCTGAAAGCACATCACATCTCAATGGTATTATTCTCAATGGATCCATATTCTACAGAGTGCATGTTGAAATATGGAAAATAATTACCAAGTTGAATGTTGTGTAGGTTTATCCATCATAAAGTAACCTCTATTAAAGCTGCACTCTCAGCTATTATGACATAACACATCTTACCAAATGTGATGTGTTTCAGGAAAATGAGTCATAAGTCGCAAAAAATTGATTTTGAGATACCATTATATTTGAAAAGATGAGATCAAGCCGATTCCAATAATAGTAAACAGTCTAATAAAATAATAAGTATTTCTAGATTCTAAGTTTGATATTTTGGTTTTTGTTAAAAAAAGTTTCCAATATTTCTGGGGGTCAATAAACAGTAAAGTAACTAAATGTAGTCCATATGAGGACCTGTAAAACTAAAGGATATAGTACATAGATTGTCCTCATATTTGATACATCGATTGATATAGCCATAAGTGATGAAGTCTTCAAAAATTAGAAAATTCCAATAATGTGATCTTGTGAAAAAAAACACTCTGAAAAATATCAATTTTGCGACTTATGACTCATTTTCCTGAAACACATCACATATTATTGAGAATTCAGGGTCATTCTCCGATAAATATTTAGGGTCAGCAGTTGGGCCAGAAATGAATCAACGCAACAAACACAGATGTATGTTTCAAAGCCAAAATCAAATCAAGTAGAATGAGAACAGCTATCATTATGTTTACTCTCACAGATTACACAGGGCCTGGGCTGATTGGCTTATCCTGACAGGACCAATTAATTACCTTGATAGATAAAGGATCCAATCAACCACAGGTTAACAATAAACTAAATGAGATGTACCAGGCACCCACTCTGTGGAACAGTCTTGATGGTAAAGCAAGATGCATACCTGAATACAAGGCCTTCCAGCAATATCTAGGCACCCATTATGCCACCGACAAGTAAACAACAAATATATATATCAAATGATTAATGTAATTCCCTTATGACTGGAGATTAAGTCCACTATACCGCAACCGCTGCTGCTATCCATGTACTATCACAATATTACCAAAAGCGGCAGACAAACGCGGTCAATCTTACTAGCCAGTAAAGCTAAAGCTCCAAACCAGTATTAATACTATATGACAAATTATAAATTTGAGAAAACCGACAAAGATCGGACAGGGTGCTTGCACGCCCGCCCATATACGTACACTTTTGTACGCGTTATCCATTGATATTACGCATAGTCAACTAGTCAACTGTATAACTTAGAACTTCTTATATGTTCCAAACGACGGGGTACTCGGAAGAGCTGTGAATAGCACAGACAGTATTCCAATTCCATTATTATCTGTTGATTTAATTCATATGTAACTGTGAGATGGAAATAAAATCTATTATTATTATTATTATTATACGAGGCCAGAGTGACCAGCATGACACCTGACCAATACCCGACCTACACCTTGTCGCCGTGTCCCGGTCAGTTAGTTATCTCCCCTCCCCTCAGGGTGTGTGGTGGGAAGAAAGGTGGTTTAGGCCTCTGAGTTGGTAGGGTGGTGTGGCAGATGCATTTCTGAATAAAACTTCAAATAAAAATTCAAACACCCGAAGTGTAGGTCTGAATTTTACATTATGATTTAAAGCTGGGTTCCACTGGCCGGCTACTTCTCCTGCTACTGCTCCCGCTACTGCTCCCACTACTGCACCCACTTCTTGATGAAAGAAGCGGGAGCAGAAGCAGGAGATTAACAGGGATGGGTGCTATTGGGCCCTGCTACAAAACTACCTTACTTCGCGCTTCTTTTGGAGCATTTTTGAAGTGTAGAGTGCTCCCGCTTCTATCAAACATGTTTGATTTCAAGCGGCCGCTACTTTGTAGCGGGAGGTAGCAGGAAATAGCTGGGGCTGAAGCAGGGCAATGGCATCACTCTACACTACTTCTGACGCTACTTGATGCAGGGCAATAGCACCCATTCCGGTATACCTTCAGTTGCTTGCTCCCGCTTCTAAAGAAGCAGGAGCACTAGGCTGTCCAAGAAAAGGGAAGAGTAGCGGGAGTAGTAGCCAGCCAGTGGAACTTGCTTTTAATATGTGAACTGATCGCATGAATGTATGCCGGAGGGTTCTCCAAACCTGTATTTTTTATTGGCTCATGGTCTTTTGAAAGATTTTCTGGTGAGGATAGCTTGTCTTTCTGCTTTAATTAATTTTTTTGTCAAAAAATAAAAAAATTAATGCCGATGGTCAAGACATCTTGTAGGCGGGGTATGTTTTTCTAGGTGTGTGTAGACTTGATTAACCTTGGCTTGATTAACCTTGGCTTAATTAACCTTGACTTAATTAACCTTGGCTTTATTAACCTTGACTTGATATTGACCTTGACTTGCTTAACCTTGACTTTATTAGCCTTGACTTCATTAACCTTGACTTCATTAAACTTGACCTCATTAACCTTGATTTCATTAACCTTGATTTCATTAACCTTGACCTCATTCACCTTGACCTCATTCACCTTGACTGACCCTGTTCTCCCTTCCTATCTTTGCAGGACTGATGTAGTGCCTATAGTGATGGGGGCGCGTAGAGAGGACTATGCCGCGGTCGCCCCGCCCGGCTCCTACATCCACGTGGAGGACTTCCCCTCCCCGCAGGACCTTGCGGCCTACCTCCACACCCTGGACAAGAACGACACCATGTACAACCAGTATTTCAGGTGGAAGTCTCGCGGGGAGTTCATCAACACCAAGTTCTGGTGTAGGCTGTGCAGCATGCTGCATGATGGTCACATCCCCCGCCACCATTACCCCAATATAGAGGAGTGGTGGAGGCCTAATGGTACATGTACGCTTGACCGGTGGGACAGTCCTGCTGACCACATCATAGACTGGAAGAAATATGTCTACTCTAACTTGTGATACTCTCTCTCTCTCCTATCAGCTGTGTATTATAATGTTATTGATACTAGTTATGAAATAATGAATTATTTAATGACATTATTATTATTATTATTATCATGGGAACGTTATTTTCATCTTTGAAGATGAAAATAATAAAGTTTTTTGGTAATTTTGGTGTTAAGGCTGCATTCTCAGCTATTATGACAAAACAATCTGAGCAAAAATGGTCATATTGTGATTTATAGGACAGGATTTATCAATATTCTGCTGCTGTTTTATGTTTATACAAGCGTTCGAGGTCAAATCCATTGAGTTAAAGCAACTACCTGTGAGCGATAATAAGTGAAGCCACCACAGGAAAGGATTTCAGCAGGTCTGTTAAATATATATTTAATGTGGACCTATATGAAGCCCTGCAGCAAAAACAATCTGAGAAAATCCTCCAAACCTTTGGTCAAATGACTTTCAGATGAGTTGAGTTCAGATGAGTTGGAAAAGAACAGAACAACAAGCAGAAAGTCTGTAGTCTTTTATCAATATTACCTGAGAGTGCGGCTTTAAGTTTATGGTGGGTGTGGTTTTATAGGGTCAAACTATCGCCGCATGTACTTTGAGCTAGTTTTTGGGTCAAGACATCAGAATATGTATAATTGTAGTTCATCAGTCTGCCATGAATGGAACAGGAGAGTGAAAACATATTTTAATGTAGCGTATACCGTATAGCGGCAAATATTTGCGAGGGAACCCTAAAAAATGAAATATTGTTCTTCATAGAATTTGTAGGAGTTCGCGAAAACTTGCCGCTATACGGTAGATAAATAAGTCTGACATTTAGAACATAATTGTGGTGGATATCTGGTTTAGATTTAAATTGTGCATATTGTGATGCCTTGACCGTATTACATGTGTCTGTATTTAGTAAAACAATGTGAGTTTGCTATTCCTAACATAGCCTGACAGAATGATACAACAACAATAGATATTCTTTGAGTCTACGAGTAATGTATCATTCAATTCTACTCACACATTTCAAACATTTTCTACTGCAGTGAGTCCTTGAAATATTTAATAATTGACATGAATTACTATAGTTATGTGTGTTTGTATAATTGTGAAAGCTAAAGTTGCCATAGTCCCTATCCTTCTATAACAGAGTGAACAACTATGTTTTATTGCATGGCATTTACCAGGCTGTTTAGTTGAGCTGATATACATGTAGTTAGTCTTCCACTAAGTCCTTTACTGACTAAAAGCTCCCCATTAACATTCTCTTATTTAAAATGTTATTTTTGCAAAATTGAGAAATTGAGAAATTCTTTGCATTCTCAGCTATTACCGAAATTACCAAATCTTTACTCAAATCATGACTTGATTCACTAATATTCTGTTGCTATTGCACGTTTGTATGATAGTTTGAAGTCTAATCAGCCCAGAGGAAACAACCACCAGTGAGCAAAAATAAGAGAAGCCACTGCAATGAAAAGAACAAAACAGGACAAAATGCTCCGATATCTTGGTCAAATAACTGTTGGATTTAATATACAAAAATTAGAAAATTCCTAGTTTTTGCCCCATGTTAGGTGAAAGAGCAGCTTTGTGTGTCAGCCTGTACATTCCATGATGGCTAAATGCAGATGAAGATGTTCAGTTCATAGAGGTTTTATTCTGCAGAAACATTGAGTAAATGGTTACAATATTCTCAGCTACTACTACTACTGACAAGATATCAGAAAGCAGAAAACACCCTACAAAACACATTAATTTAATGATGTATGTGTAGTTTTATGGGTGGTAGAATCTGGCTGTGACCAGCTGGAATACCGCAGCCTGGATAGCTCAGTAGGTAGAGCATTGGAATAAAAACCCAAGATCTGGGATTTGGCTCCCCATCAAGACAAGGCAGTTTTTCGGTAGGTTTGCTACACATGCATGATGCAATGTAATAGGGAGTGTAAGTAGTCCAGGGCAGCCATCTTTTAAGTCACGCTACTGTAGCAGTTTCATCACGTTGAGCAAAGCTCCCATAGGCTTATCATTGTGGACAAAATTATTCTCTGTTCTTTGATCAATTCATGAAATCTGAAGAATTCTAAAGACCAGATATCTATCAAGAGGAGTAAATATTTCATATAATATGTTGACCATAATCAAACCTTTAAGGAGATGTGTAGAGTGATTATTTATTGCCACAATGCTAAGTCTATGGGAATTGTTTACTTCCGGTCCATACATCAGGACAGCTATGCTGCAAACTTTCGCTAATTTGCATACTGCCGCCATGACACTTATATGCCCTATACATTGATTCTGGGATACATTTCAGTTTTGTGCGTACCTTCTCATGTGCGTTTGATTAACTTAATTAACTGTTATTATAGGTAGAGGGTTTTTTTTTATCAATGTTGACTATGTCAGTTGTATGACCTACTGTGAACGCGATTAGTTATCTTATATTGTCCTTCAGTTCCTTGTATGAACGTTTCTTGGGGAACCTTTTCACCGCACCTTATGGGAATGCAAAAACTGTCTGATGAATGAAAAATAAAAGAATAAAACAGATTTCACTGAGTTGTGTTTATTAAGATTCTGCTGCTGTTTATACAAGAGTTTAAACTAGAATAGGCCGCGAGAAAACGGGTGCCGGAGAGCGATAATAAGTGAAGTCATCGTAAGAAAGGATTTGGGTGGTTCCTTCAAATAAAAATGAGGACGTTTTAGAAGCACTGTAGGAAAAACAACTTGATAGACTCCCCCAAAACTCTGCTCAAACGTTTTTTGGGTTCGGAAAAGAACGGAGCAATACATTCAATTCAACTCAATAATGTTTCTATTTTATATCAAATTTCTTTGGATTTCATATAAAAAAAGAAATAGGGGAAAAGGAAAAAAATGGAGAGTGAGAAAAGTAATATGAATCTACATAAATTAATTCTTCCACAGGCGTGCATACAGAGAAAATGGCACTCGTGCTAATAATTCAATATGTATTTGCCGAGATTGTGCAGGAGATTGTGCAGGAAATAAGTTCAGTAATATAATCTTTTACCAGCACTGAGTTCCATTCTCTATTCATTATATACCCTTAGCATAGATAATATAGTGATATATACACCTTTTTTTTTGGTGTTAAATCGTTCTAACGTATCAAAAAGCAAAAAGAAAAAGCAATTCAATTTGTTGTTGCACCCCGTTAGCAACCACAACGTATACCAACACAACAAATATTCTTAAGTCAGATTTCAACAGAATCCATCCCATGACGCACTCTAACAAACATGCGCAGTAGTACATGCAAATCCCCTATTTACTCATACTTTCTATAAAAACAATACAGCAAATATGACAAGAATAAAACCATTATATCGTAAACAAGCATTTGTAAGGTTACAAAATATGGCAGCAGCTCTCTGCCCTAATCCGCCCTCCAACCGTCGGGCCCTTAGACAAGGCCTAGAGGGATTACAGGGGCTGAGGGGAGGCAGGGGCGGATGAGACCACGGGCCCTAACGTCTGTAAGGAGATAGAGAGCAGTGACACCTACTCCAGCCCCCAGCACCGCCCCAGGCGCCTTGGGTAAGATACCTGTCACTTATCACTGTCACTTCACAAGACTGCAGCTGTCAGGCACGTGTGACAGTTGACAGTGGAGTGATCGAGGGGCTGCGGGGAAGGATGCCTGGACTATATATCATGGGTTAAATTGTCAGAAAATGTACAATTCGCCTTCACCAATCCTCTAAAATAACCCGCATTTAAGAGAAAAATGAGCTTCAAAATTCAGTTCAACATAATAGAACAGATACTTTAAATCAATGCGATACCAAATATACTCAGATATACCCGGTATTCATAATTTTCAGCCAAATTTAGCAGGATTTCCTAAACGTGTAGAGCTGCCAATTGTCACAGGCATATGTGATGTATTACAGGAAAATGAGTCACAAGTCGCAAAAACTGCATTTTGAGATTTCATTATATTTGATGAATGAGATAAAGATGAGATTAAGGCGATTCTATTAAAATGTAATCATCAAAGGACATGACCCATCTGATGACCTTTTAATTGCTCAGATATAGTTGGTTAACTGTCTTGAAATTTGGTAAATGTATTTATACGACATAAAGTGCTAGATGCCTAAATAGAGATCTTGTGAATGAAGCACTTTGAAATATATCAATGTACCTGAGACACACACATATGTGATGTGATTCAAGAAAATGAGTCATAAGTCGCAAAATTGATATTTTTCAAAGCGTTTTTTTCACAGGATCACATTATTGAAATGTTCTACTTTTTGGTTGGTTTATCACTTATAGCTATATCAATCGATGTATCAAATGTCAGGACAATCTATGTAATATGTCCTTTCATTTTAAAGGTCTTCATATGGACTAAATTTTGTTACTTTACTGTTTATTGACCCCCAGAAATATTGGAAACCTTTTTTTTCAAACACGAAAATATTAAACTTAAAATCTAGAAATACTTATTATTTCATTAGACTGTTTACTATCATTGGAATCGGCTTGATGTCATCTTTTCAAATATAATGGTATCTCAAAATGTATGTTTTGCGACTTATGACTCAATTTCCTGAAACACATCACATATGTGATGTGATTCAAGAAAAATGAGTCATAAGTCACAAAAAATGAATTTTGAGATATCACCATATCTAAAAATAGAACAAGCTGATTCCAACGATAGCAAACACTAGGGAACCTAATACATATTTCTATATTTTAAGTTTGATATTTTTATTTTTGAAAAAAAAAAGTTTGCAATGTTGCTTGATTGGTAATTACCAGTAAAGTAACTGAATATACTTCATACAAAGGTCTTCAAAATGCAAGGATATATTTAATACAATGTCCTGAAATTTATGATATAGATTCATATGACCATAAGTGCTAGACGCTCTAAAAACCAGAACCTTTCAATAAAGAGATCTTGTAGAACAATACCTTTGAAAAATATCAATTTTG
Organism: Sthenelais limicola; assembly: GCA_942159475.1. Taxonomy (NCBI): domain Eukaryota; kingdom Metazoa; phylum Annelida; class Polychaeta; order Phyllodocida; family Sigalionidae; genus Sthenelais; species Sthenelais limicola. The sequence goes on along the minus strand of OW804101.1, from coordinate 6,315,713 downwards.
CGACTTATGACTTATTTTCCTAAAACGAATCACATAACAAGCCAAGCCAAGTCATGACACAAAGGCAAACGATCCAACGTTAAGTAAAGCCTCAAAAGCTTACCCTCTATTTACCTCAGCGATCAGAACTTATCACTATCTCGTATTCACTGCTCCAACCTTCAACCACCTTCCTATGGGTGAAATCGCCATACAATGTACAGTTCACCTTCAAATGTAATAAACCAAATTAAATACAAAAATGAGCTTCAAAATACAATTCAACGCAAACAAACAAATGTGATGTGTTTCAGGAAAATGAGTCATAAGTCGCAAAAAAAAAGATTTTTGAGATACCATTATATCTGAAAAGATGAGATCAAGCTGATTCCAATGATAGTAAACAGTCTAATAATCTTATAAGTATTTCTAGATTTTAAGTTTGATATTTTCGTTTTTGAAAAAAAAAAGTTTCTAATATTTATGGGGGTGAATAAACAGTAAAGTAACTAAATGTAGTCCATATAAAGACCTGTAAAACTAAAGGATATATTACATAGATTGTCCTGAAATTTGATACATTAATTGATATAGCTGTAAGTGATGAACTCCTTAAAAATCAGAACATTCCAATGATGTGATCTTGTATAAAAGACACTTTGAAAAATATCAATTTTGCGACTTATGACTCATTTTCCTGAAACACATGACAAATTGTTTCAATCAAGGCAATGCCAGATATATTCAGATAAACCCAGTATCTATCATTTTACAGCCTAATTCGGCAAAATTTACTAAATGTGTAGAGCTGCCAATTGTACATAGTCTGACGATATGACCCATATTGTTTGAGATACAGAAGCTTGAACTTGGATTATGTGAAAGAAATTTTAAAACAAACTTAGCAAACATACTTCTGACAGAAACTTTCAAAAGGGATTGTATAGTCTTAATGGCAGGATCAATGGACGTGCATTAACGCTAACTTCACCCTTTATCGCTCAAAGATGGCGACCTGTATGTGAGGGGTGAAGATGAAAACAGAAGAAAAAGGATAGAAAATGATTTGTTTCACTTAAAACTAGTCTTTTAGAGCATCTAGCTAAAACCGTGTATTTTATATCAGGGGAAATTCCATCAAAAGAGTTATTTTGAATTGTAGTCTTAGATTTTATTATGTGAACAACAAATCTAGAGTGATTTACGCATAATGCGTATTTCGCTAGTGATTTATGCGGGGTTGTCATGGCAACCAATCCGTTTTTTATAGATTATCGCTAAAATTCAAATTCATGACTCAATTTGTTTCAATTTTTATGATTGAAAGTATGTATAATAAATCTGTTAACTAACTCATATCAGTCGCTAAGAATATTGCACTTGTTGCTACGCAAGTTGTGCAATATTCACGCTCCTTCAACCGACTCGTTAGTTAACCTGCATTAATTCTATTTTCAGTGCGCACAAAGAAGCCACCAACAGACATAAGCAGGCACAAACATATTGACTGACCTACTGAGAGAGATGGAGAGAGACAGAGAGAGACAGAGAGAGACAGAGAGAGACAGAGAGAGACAGAGAGAGACAGAGAGAGACAGACAGAGACGGAGAGAGACACAGAGAGAGACAGAGACAGACAGAGACAGACAGAGACACACAGAGACACACAGAGACAGACAGACATAGAGACAGACCCAGAGACAGACACAGAGACGCACAGAGACACACAGAGACACACAGAGACACACAGAGAGAAAGAGAGAGACATACATAGAGACAGAGAGAGACAGACATAGAGACAGACAGAGACAGACTTAGAAACAGTGAGGGAGGCAGAGATAGAGAGAGACAGACAAGAGAGAGGCAGATCAGGAGAGAGAGAGAGAGACAGTAGAGTACTCAGAGTGAGAGTGATAGGAGTGAAAGAGGACCTCATTTATCAATAAATAAATAAATCATATGATTTATAATATCTATTAATGCTATTCTTGAGAGACAGAGAGAGACAAACAAACCGATCCAGTGAGGGAAGGAGAGAAAGGAGAGCACAGGCAGCCAGTGTTAGGGATGTCAAAGAGCTCTCATTTAATTCAATTCAATTCAAGGATTCTTTTATTGCTGAAGATGTTATACAGTAGGGTTGTCCAACTATCTAAGTAAACCATTGTTTAGTTAGGTCTTCCATTGGGTGCCCGAATTCTTGTTTGATCTTTACTTTTTGTTACAGTTTGACTATTACTACAATGATATGACTACAATACAATAAGAGTGAGTTTACTTTTAGTTATAATGGATTGACTAGGAGTAACTATGACTAGTTCTAATTTAATGAGATGGTTATGAGATCTTAATGAGTATACATGGTTGATATGCATGATAGGTATATAGTGGTATACAATATATGTTCATTCATGACGCAGAATTAAGGTACATTGGCATATGCGTATGCAGTGATATGTCAGTATAGGTTCACTCATGGGGTAAAGTTAAGGCACATGCCATCATTTAAGACATTTAATATATTTATTATTCATTAATTATATTTTCGGTGCCAAAAAAGACACCACAAAGAGAGAAAGGCAGACACAAACATAGTGACTGACCTACTGGGGAAGACAGGGAGGGACAGAGAGAGGACAGAGAGAGGACAGAGAGAGGCACAGAGAGACACAGAGAGGGACAGAGAGAGACAGAGAGAGACACAGAGAGACACAGAGAGAGACACAGAGAGACACAGAGAGAGACACAGAGAGAGACACAGAGAGACACAGAGAGGGACAGAGAGAGGGACAGAGAGAGAGACAGAGAGAGACACAGAGAGACACAGAGACAGAGAGCTCTCATTTATCCATCATTAACACGATTTGATGTATTTATTATTCATTAATCGTATTTTCAGTGTGCACAAAGAAGCCATAAACAGCAAAAGGCAGACATAGTAACTGACACAGGAAGAGCGATGGGAGTGAAAGAGGCCTCATTTATCAATAAATAAATTACATAAGATGTTTATAATATCTATTGATATTATTCTCGAGAGACAGAAGAAGACAAACAGAGACAAACAATCAAATCTAGTGAGGGAAGGAGAAAGGAGAGCACATGCAGTCAGTGTTAGGGATGTCAAAGAGCTCTCACGCAAGAGATTTAATATATTTATTATTCATTAATAGGGGAGTTGCATAGCCGCCATTTTGAATCTTGATTCGCATGGAATTATGGGACTAATGGTACAGTCTAAAATCTATAGAAAACATGCTATATCATCAGCATCGTATATTTATCAATGCTGTAATATCAATATCCATGTGTTATACATGTTTCCATCACACAAGTCCCCATCTTTCCCATCATGCATTTGGTTTCCATATATCATTTATAAAAGCTATGATATTGGTGAAAACATTCTTGCAGTTTTTGATAAAATGTTACCAAATATTTGTATGTCAGATTTCATCAGAATTCCATCCCAGAATGCACTGTGACAGACATGCGCAATGGCACATGCAACTCCCCTATTGTATAAACAGAGAAAGGCAGACACAAACACATTGACTGACCTAATGGGAGAGACAAAGAGAAACACAGAGTTAGATCAGGAGAGGGAGACAGAGAGGCAGATGAGGAGAGGGAGAGAGTGAAAGCGGCTGAGAGTGAGAGTGATCGGAGTGAAAGAGGCCTCATTTATCAATAAATAAATAAATTACATAAGTGATTTATAATATCTATTGATATTATTCTCAAAAGACAGAAGACGACAGTCGACAGAGACAAACAATCAAATCCAGTAAGCTCCTATTCATCAATCATTTGCTAGATTTAATATATATATTTATTATGCCACAAAGATTCAATTCAATTCAAGAATTCTTTTATTGCAACAGATGTTTTTTACAGTAAAGGTGATCCAACATTCTAAATAGACATGAGTCGAGGTAGGTCTTCTGCTGGGTGCCTGATTCTTGTTTGAACTTTTACTTATGTTACACGTTTTCTAATGTTTTCTAAGACACAAACATGGTCACCAACCCACTGGGAGAGACAGAGAGAGGCAGATGAGGAGAGTGAGAGAGTGAGAGCGGCTGAGAGTGAGAGTGATGGGAGTGAAAGAGGCCTCATTTATCAATAAATAAATTACATAAGATATTTATAATATCTATTAATATTATTCTCAAGCGACAGAAGAAGACAGACAGAGACAAACGATCAAATCTAGTGAGGGAAGGAGAAAGGAGAGCACATGCAGTTAGTGTTAGGGATGTCAAAGAGCTCTCAAGCAAGAGATTTAATATATTTATTATTCATTAATTGTATAAACAGAGAAAGGCAGACACAAACATAGTGACTGAAGTAATGGGAGAGACAAAGAGAAACACAGAGTTAGATGAGGAGAGGGAGACAGAGAGGCAGATGAGGAGAGGCAGAGAGTGAAAGCGGCTGAGAGTGAGAGTGATGGGAGTGAAAGAGGCCTCATTTATCCATCATTTAGAGTGGGCGCCGTGCCTGTGCCCCTACTGTGTGCAGGAGGGATGAGGGGAAGCCTAGCTGGATCCCTCTCCCTCACCTCAACCACTACATTATACATGGCACCTTTACCCTCAATGAGCCTACAGTCTATACCTCCCCCAGGGGCCTGTTGTACAAGCTGAGGGAAGGTACAAAGGCAGGGGCCTGTTGTACAAGCTAAGGAAAGGCAGGGACCTGTTGTACAAGCTAAGGAAAGGCAGGGACCTGTTGTACAAGCTAAGGAAAGGCAGGGGTCTGTTGTACAAGCTAAGGAAAGGCAGGGGTCTGTTGTATAAGCTAAGGAAAGGCAGGGGGCTGTTGTACAAGCTAAGGAAAGGCAGGGGTCTGTTGTATAAGCTAAGGAAAGGCAGGGGGCTGTTGTACAAGCTAAGGAAAGGCAGGGGTCTGTTATATAAGCTAAGGAAAAGCAAGAGTCTGTTGTATAAGCTAAGGAAAAGCAAGAGTCTGTTGTATAAGCTAAGGAAAGGCAGGGGGCTGTTGCATAAGGTAAGGAAAGGCAGGAGTCTGTTGTATAAGCTAAGGAAAGGCAGGAGCCTGTTGTGTGAGCTAAGGAAAGGCCTGTTGTATAAGCTAAAGAAAGGCAGGGGTCTGTTGTATAAGCTAAGGAAATGCAGGAGTCTGTTGTGTAAGCTTAGGAAAGGCAGGGACCTGTTGTACAAGCTAAGAAAAGGCAGAGGCCTGTTGTATAAGCTAAGGAAAGGCAGGGACTTGTTGTACAAGCTAAAGAAAGGCAGGGGCCTGTTGTACAAGCTAATGAACGGCAGGGCTTGTTGTATGAGCTAAGGAAAGGCAAGGACCAGTTGTACAAGCTAAGGAAAGGCAGGGGCCTGTTGTACAAGCTAAGGAAAGGCAGGGACCTGTTGTATAAGCTAAGGAAAGGCAGGGGCCTGTTGTACAAGCTAATGAACGGCAGGGCTTGTTGTATGAGCTAAGGAAAGGCAAGGACCAGTTGTATAAGCTAAGGAAAGGCAGGGGCCTGTTGTACAAGCTAATGAACGGCAGGGCTTGTTGTATGAGCTAAGGAAAGGCAAGGACCAGTTGTATAAGCTAAGGAAAGGCAGGGGCCTGTTGTACAAGCTAATGAAAGGCAGGGGCCTGGTGTATACGCTAAGGAAAGACAGGGGTCTGTTGTATAAGCTAAGGAAAGGCAGGCGCCTGTTGTATAAGCTAAAGAAAGGCAGGGGCCTGTTGTATAAGCTAAAGAAAGGCAGGAGCCTGTTGTATAAGCTAAGGAAAGGCAGGGGGATGTTGTACAAGCTAAGGAAAGGCAGGGACCTGTTGTATAAGCTAAGGAAAGGCAGGGGCCTGTTGGATAAGCCAAGGAAAGGCAGGGGCCTGTTGTATAAGGTAAGGAAAGGCACGGGCCTGTTGTATAGGATTAGAAAGGCAGGGGCCTGTTTTACAAGCTAAGGGAAGGCAGGGGCCTGTTGTATAAGTTAATGTTAAAGAAAAGAAAATTGTGTGGGTGAATTCCTACTATTTCCTTCCATTATCCTTAGAATAAAGTTGTGTACTCACCATTGTGTTATAGAGTATTCCTACCAGCTGAAAATATCACAAAGGAAGGATGTTTTTCCTCTTCTACAGGTGCAGGAATTTCAACAAAAATATGCCTTTCCTTAGTTTATACAACAGGCCCAAGAAATTCTTACTTCAAAGGTTCCTTGCTAAGTTGTTTTTCCTTGCTTAGGTAACAATAGACATTGTCTGTACAGCAAATTCCTCCCCTAAAAGTTCCTTACCAGCTGCTTAGCAAGTAAATGTAGCTAAGGAAGGACAATTTTATACTTGCAAACTTGTAAGGATTTGTTATGCAACAGGCACCTGGCTAAACACTGCCAATGGTGGATTGTATTGTGACTCTTGGTTCCCATTTACATCAAGTAGATTATGGCCTCAGTTAATGTACAATCGGCAGCTCTACACATTTAGTAAATTTTGCTACATTCTGCTTGAACGTTATGCATACTAGATATAACGGTTAGATTTTCGGAGAATGCACTAAATTCTACTGAATAAAGCTGCAATTTAGTCAATAGTAGGTAAATTCGAGTATATTCGGCATTGCATTGATCCTAGCAATCTGTTTGGTTAGGTTGAACTGAGTTTTGAACTTTATTTTCGTCTGAAATGTGAATTAATTGAGAGGATTGGTGAAGGTGAATTGTACATTTACTGACGACTTCACCCATATCTGAGTGTATTTGCTATTGTATTGATTCAAAACATTTTGTCTTAAATTTGGGATTATTTGAGAAGACTGGTGAAGGCGCCATGTACATTTTCCAATGCTATGCATAACAGTGATAGCAAAAAAGTTGCACAAAAATGGATTTTGAAATATATTCATCTCTCAAAAGATGATATCAAGCAGATTCCAATGATGCATTTTCAGCTATTACGACAAAATAAATCTTATCATATTATTATGACTTATAGAATTGAATTCATCAATATTCTGCTGTTCTACTATATGTGCCTTGTTTATACAAAATTTGAACTGTAATCGAAAGGGAAACTGCCGCAAGTGAGTGATAATAAGTGAAGTCAAGAACGAAAAATCCTGCCGCAAAAACAAAATCCTCCAAAAACTTTCTCCAGTGATCTTTAGATGGGTTGCAAAAGAACGGAACAAAAAGTACAAAATATGTGATGTGTTTCAGGAAAATAAGTCACAAGTCGCAAAATTGATATTTTTTAAAGTAATTTATTCACAAGATCTCTTCATTGAGATGTTCTGATTTTTAGAGGGTTTAGTCGTTATAGTCATATAAATCCATGTAGCAAATTCCGGGACATTGTATCAAATATATCCCTGTGTTTTGAAGGCCTTTGTATGGAGTATTCAGTTACTTTACTGGAAATTACCCATCCACAAACATTGCAACTTTATTTTTCAAAAATAAAAATACCAAACTTAAAATATAGAATATGTCCTTAATGTTTATCATCATTGGAATCAGCTTGATCTCCTCCTTTCAAATTAGATGATATCTCAAAATCCCTATTTGTGACTTATGAACCATTTCCTAAAACGGATCACAAATTTAATTTTCGACCGACGTTAACTGAGAGTGCAGTTTTAAATGTGTAGCCCTGGCATTTGTGATCTGTTTCAGAAAAATGAGTCATAAGTCGCAGAAAATGGATTTTGAGATATCATTATATTTGAAAAAGATGAGATCAGGCTGATAATCTAATAAGTATTTCCATATTTTATGTTTGATATTTTTATATTTTAAACGAAAAGTTTGCAATATTTATGGTGGGCAATAACCATTAACTAAATATACTCCATATAAGGACCTTTAAAACAAAAGGTTATATTACATACATTGTGCTGAAATTTGATACATCGATCGATGTACCTATAAGTAATAAACTCTACAAAATCAGAACATTGCAATAAAGTGATCTTGTAAAATAAACACTTTGAAAAATAACATTTTTGCGACTCATTTCCCTAAAACAGATCACAATTGTAGACATTCTGTGGCCGGACCCTACATCATATAAATCTATGTGAACATTATCCACTGCTGCTGCATGCCATATATCACCCAGCTTATACACCGCTCTATAGATAATTCAACACGACAAAGTGATTGCCATTTGGTGGTGGGCCGCGCTTTTAGTACCGCTGTAGTATGGTGGATGTAGAGGGGAACTGTAGTATGGTGGATGTGAAGGAGAATATGTGGGGCTGTAGTATGGTGGATGTAGAGGGGAATATGTGGGACTGTAGTATGGTGGATGTAGAGGGGAATATGTGGGACTGTAGTATGGTGGATGTAGAGGGGAATATGTGGGACTGTAGTATGGTGGATGTGAAGGGGAATATGTGGGACTGTAGTATGGTGGATGTAGAGGGGAATATGTGGGACTGTAGTATGGTGGATGTAGAGGGGAATATGTGGGACTGTAGTATGGTGGATGTAGAGGGGAATATGTGGGACTGTAGTATGGTGGATGTAAGGGGGAATATGTGGGACTGTAGTATGGTGGATGTAGAGGGGGAATATGTGGGAGTGTAGTAAGGTGGATGTAGAGGGGGAATATGTGGGACTGTAGTATGGTGGATGTAGAGGGCAATATGTGGGGCTGTAGTATGGTGGATGTAGAGGGGAATATGTGGGACTGTAGTATGGTGGATGTAGAGGGGAATATGTGGGACTGTAGTATGGTGGATGTGAAGGGGAATATGTGGGACTGTAGTATGGTGGATGTAGAGGGGAATATGTGGGGCTGTAGTATGGTGGATGTAGAGGGGAATATGTGGGACTGTAGTATGGGGGATGTTGAGGGGAATATGTGGGACTGTAGTATGGTGGATGTAGAGGGGAATATGTGGGAGTGTAGTATGGTGGATGTAGAGGGGAATATGTGGGACTGTAGTATGGTGGATGTAGAGGGCAATATGTGGGGCTGTAGTATGGTGGATGTTGAGGGGAATATGTGGTACTGTAGTATGGTGGATGTATAGGGGAATATGTGGGACTGTAGTATGGTGGATGTATAGGGGAATATGTGGGACTGTAGTATGGTGGATGTAGAGGGGAATATGTGGGACTGTAGTATGGTGGATGTATAGGGGAATATGTGGGGCTGTAGTATGGTGGATGTTGAGGGGAATATGTGGGACTGTAGTATGGTGGATGTTGAGGGGAATATGTGGGACTGTAGTATGGTGGATGTAGAGGGGAAAAGGTACTGCTGTAGTATGGTGGATGTGAAGGGGAACTGTGGATGTTGAATATGTGGGACTGTAGTATGGTGGATGTAGAGGGGAGTATGTGGGAGTGTAGTATGGTGGATGTAGAGGGGAATATGTGGGGCTGTAGTATGGTGGATGTAGAGGGGAATATGTGGGACTGTAGAATGGTGGATGTTGAGGGGAATATGTGGGACTGTAGTATGGTGGATGTAGAGGGGAATATGTGGGACTGTAGTATGGTGGATGTAGAGGGGAATATGTGGGACTGTAGTATGGTGGATGTAGAGGGGAATATGTGGGACTGTAGTATGGTGGATGTAGAGGGGAATATGTGGGACTGTAGTACGGTGGATGTTGAGGGGAATATGTGGGGCTGTAGTAAGGTGGATGTAGAGGGGGAATATGTGGGACTGTAGTATGGTGGATGTGAAGGGGAATATGTGGGACTGTAGTATGGTGGATGTGAAGGGGAATATGTGGGACTGTAGTATGGTGGATGTAGAGGGGAATATGTGGGACTGTAGTATGGTGGATGTAGAGAGGAATATGTGGGACTGTAGTATGGTGGATGTAGAGGGGGAATATGTGGGGCTGTAGTATGGTGGATGTGAAGGGGAATATGTGGGACTGTAGTATGGTGGATGTAGAGGGGAATATGTGGGACTGTAGTATGGTGGATGTAGAGGGGTATATGTGGGACTGTAGTATGGTGGATGTAGAGGGGAATATGTGGGGCTGTAGTATGGTGGATGTAGAGGGGAATATGCGGGGCTGTAGTATGGTGGATGTAGAGGGGAATATGTGGGACTGTAGTATGGTGGATGTTGAGGGGAATATGTGGGACTGTAGTATGGTGGATGTAGAGGGGAATATGTGGGACTGTAGTATGGTGGATGTAGAGGGGAATATGTGGGACTGTAGTATGGTGGATGTAGAAGGGAATATGTGGGACTGTAGTATGGTGGATGTAGGGGGGAATATCTGGGACTGTAGTATGGTGGATGTAGAGGGGAATATGTGGGACTGTAGTATGGTGGATGTAGGGGGGAATATGTGGGACTGTAGTATGGTGGATGTAGAGGGGAATATGTGGGACTGTAGTATGGTGGATGTAAGGGGGAATATGTGGGACTGTAGTATGGTGGATGTTAAGGGGAATATGTGGGACTGTAGTATGGTGGATGTAGAGGGGAATATGTGGGACTGTAGTATGGTGGATGTAGAGGGGAATATGTGGGACTGTAGTATGGTGGATGTAGAGGGGAATATGTGGGACTGTAGTACGGTGCATGGATGTTGAGGGGAATATGTGGGGCTGTAGTAAGGTGGATGTAGAGGGGGAATATGTGGGACTGTAGTATGGTGGATGTGAAGGGGAATATGTGGGACTGTAGTATGGTGGATGTGAAGGGGAATATGTGGGACTGTAGTATGGTGGATGTAGAGGGGAATATGTGGGACTGTAGTATGGTGGATGTAGAGAGGAATATGTGGGACTGTAGTATGGTGGATGTAGAGGGGGAATATGTGGGGCTGTAGTATGGTGGATGTGAAGGGGAATATGTGGGACTGTAGTATGGTGGATGTAGAGGGGAATATGTGGGACTGTAATATGGTGGATGTAGAGGGGTATATGTGGGACTGTAGTATGGTGGATGTAGAGGGGAATATGTGGGACTGTAGTATGGTGGATGTAGAGGGGAATATGTGGGACTGTAGTATGGTGGATGTAGGGGGGAATATCTGGGACTGTAGTATGGTGGATGTAGAGGGGAATATGTGGGACTGTAGTATGGTGGATGTAGGGGGGAATATGTGGGACTGTAGTATGGTGGATGTAGAGGGGAATATGTGGGACTGTAGTATGGTGGATGTAAGGGGAAATATGTGGGACTGTAGTATGGTGGATGTTAAGGGGAATATGTGGGACTGTAGTATGGTGGATGTAGGGGGGAATATGTGGGACTGTAGTATGGTGGATGTAAGGGGGAATATGTGGGACTGTAGTACGGTGGATGTTAAGGGGAATATGTGGGACTGTAGTATGGTGGATGTGAAGGGGAATATGTGGGACAGACATATGCATCTACAATGATAGACGCATTGTTGTTGATGTTGTGTACTTGGTTCATTTTATCTACTGATTTTCTCTCTCTTTGTCTCTATATTTGTCTTTCCTCTCTCTACCTGTCTCTGTCTGTCTCTCTGTCTTTGGCTCTCCGTTTCTCTCTGTCTTCCCCTTTATAAATAAATCTTTCCCTCTCTCTCCCTCTCTCTCTCCCTCTCTCTCCCTCTCTCTCTCTCCCCCTCTCTCTCTCTTTCCCTCTCTCTCCCTTTCTCTCTGTCTCCCTCTCCCTCCCTCTCTCTCCCTCTCTTTCCCTCTCTCTCTCTCTCTCTATATATATATATATATATATATATATATATATATTCCTATATAGTTACATTGGCATTTTGGTCAAATGAAGCTGAGAGAAGGTAGTTTCCATGTTCTCCCTTGGTCTTGTCCCTAGACCAGTAGACCCGGCCTCAGCAACATGGTATGATGATCTAATCGCCCAATCGACAGTATATAAACATTAACCCACATTCTGTTGGTGCTTTCAATACGTAACCACCTCTTGCAGAGACTAAAAGGATTAGAAACCTCCATTTTGGGCTTCGCCTCAGGATTATGCACCAAACAGTGCACCAACGCCGGGCATATTTGAGGCCAATACAATTGTTTTCTAAAAACAGTAAAGTAAACAGTAATTTTTTATGTGGGTCAGATTTTAGAAAATGTACAATTCACCTTCAACAATCCTATCAAATAACGCAAAAGACGAAAATGACTTTAAAAATACAGTTTAACCTAACAAAACTGATTGCTAGATTCAATGCAATGCCGAATATACCCGAATTTACCTAGTATTGACCAAATTGTTGCCTAATTTAGCAGAATTGACCAAAAGTGTTGATCTGCCAATAGTACGTTTTTTGAAAATCTGACCCATATATCCAATACTATGTGAGACAAGAGTCCCATGAAGTTTGATCAGTCTCCTCAGTCAATACCTCACGTTGTATTACTGACTCATTCAAATTAAAAAAGTAAAAAAAACACTACACTTGGGTAGTAGGGTGAAATCGCCAGAAAATGTACAATCCGTCACCCGCAATCCTCTCAAATAACCCAAATTTAAGACAAAAATGAGGTTCAAAATTCAGTTCAATATAACCAAACAGATTGCTAGAATCAAGGCGATACCACATATACTCAGATGTACCAAGTGTACATTTTCCAGTTTAATATTGCATAACTTAATAAATGTGCAGGTCTGCCGATTATATATTTTCTGAAGATCTGACCCAATTATAATCAGAATAGTAACATTGTCATCTACTTTCTCACCCACTAACGTCGCTAATAACAATGTAAAGGCAAGTGTGATTTTGTATCATCATCTGATTATTTGCAACATCACCCATACAGACCAATTGTATCAAACTTTTTTTTAAAGTTTTCTTATAATAAAGTAAACTTCCTTATATCTTCCCATTTATGGATTTTCCATTCATAAGATTGTCCATCACACAACGAAAGGCATTCAGACAGCTGGTGTATGTGTTTCAGGAAAATAAGTCATAAGTCGCACAATTGATATTTTTCAAAGTGTTTTTTTTTCACAAGATCACATTATTGCAATGTTCTAATTTTTAGGGAGTTTATTCCTCATAGCTATATCAATCAATGTATCAAATTTCTGGACAATCTATGTAGTATATCCTTTCGTTTTAAAGGTCCTTATATGGACTACATTTAGTTACTTTACTGTTTATTGACCCCCAAAATATTGGAAACTTTATTTTTCAAAAATGAAAATATCAAACTTAAAATTTAAAAATACTTATTAGATTATTAGACTGTTTACTATCATTGGAATCGGCTTGATCTCATCGTTTCAAATATAATGGTAACTCAAAATCTATTTTTTGCGACTTATGACTCATTTTCCTGAAACACATCACATATGTTGATAGATACTATCATTTCGATGTTATTAGTTCCTATCTTTAGTTACATTATATAGTCATGCACCTAGTTAGTTAAACCACACTAGACACAGCGCCAGGCAGAATATCATTACAGATGCTGTGAGCTTTGGTCTTGACAAATACTCATGTTTTGCTGCGTAAAAATGTTGAATAAAAAACTGAATTACCTGAATAAAACTACCTGAATAAAAATTCTGTAAAAGGGTTATAAAATGAGTCGCAGCCACTACATTTAAACCACACAAACAAACACCCGAGGTTCTAACATCAGTCGCTAAGTGTCTGCTCCCTGCAGGAAACAGCAGCCAATCAGAGTGAGAGCTAAGGTCCCTCAACTTTAATCTGACTCCTGATTGGTCCATTACGCTGTCTGTGCTGCCTCTACTGGGGAGACATAGCACTCTCATCTTTTGTAATCATTGAGTTACCATGGAAACCAATGGTCTCTAAGGACTCTCATCCGGGACCTGACCCTCCCTTGATTACCAGCTTCCTGTCCATCCAGAGGAAGCTGATTACTGCTGATTTACTTGTATTATCACCCAGTGTAAAGTATCTACAGTTAAGTACATGTTAGTGTATACTTATAACCACCTGTACCTGCTATATAACCACCCATACATGCTATATAACCATGCTATATAACCACCCATACATGCTATATAACCATGCTATATAACCACCCATACATGCTATATAACCATGCTATATAACCATGCTACATGACCATGCTATATAACCACCCATACATGCTATATAACCATGCTATATAACCATGCTATATAACCATGCTATATAACCATGCTGTATAACCATGCTATATAACCATGCTGTATAACCATGCTATATAACCATGCTACATAACCATGCTACATAACCATGCTACAACCAGCTATATAACCTCCATACCAACCAAACATGCAACACACATCTTTGTCTCCTGTCTACCCTTTCCTTACCTTTTCTTTCCCTATTCCTTCCAATGTCTTTCTCTTTCTCTTTCCTTGCTCTCCCTCTTTTTCTCTCTCCCCTCTCTGTCTTTTTCTTTCTATCGTCTCTCTCTCCTCTCTCTTTCATTTCTCTCTCCTTTCTCTCTATCGCTCCCTCTCCCTCTGTCCTCTTCCCCTTTCTCCACCCCTGCCCATGTGCCCAAGCCAATCAACAGATAACTCCCTTATGTGCATGTCCTGACTGCCCTGTTTCTCCCCTGACTGTGTCTCCTCTAAATAATCGGCTAAGTAGTCATGGGGATTTAAAACTGTATCATCAGCTATTACGGGAATTAAATATTCCCAAATCTAATCTTATCATGACTTATAGGACTAAATTCATCAATATTCTGTTGCCATATGTTTATGAATGAACTCGAAGTACAATTGATCAAGCAAAAACAGCCTCTGGTGAGCGATAATAAGTGAATCATCATAAGAATGGATACAAATAAGGAAGTTTATGAAGCCTGTAGCAAAAACAACTCAACAGAATCCTCCAAAGTTTCAGTTAAATAACCTTTAGAAAAGAATGTAAGAAAATACGTTTTTTTACCGACGTTAGCTAAGAGTGCAGGTATAACTCTCCCCTCAATCTGTCCCTCTTCCCCACCGCACTGTACATTTAGGGAGCCTGTAGGTATATAAGGGTGAAATCGCCAGAAAATGTACAATTCGCCTTCACCAATCCTCTCAAATAACGCAAATTTAATAATACATGACGCTGAAAATACAGTTCAACCTAACCAAACAGATTGCTAGAATCAATGCAATGCCAAATATACTCGAATTTACTAAGCATTGACCAAATCTAAGCCTAATTTAGCAGAATTCATTAAATGTGTAGAGCTGCCAATTGTACATTTTCTGAAAATCCATGAGCGTGTGTGTGATTGAGTGAGGCGCTCACTCTGTACCTTTTACTGCTGAGCTGCTCTTTATTCACACATTACAGGTTATAAATATGTAACAATTCCTCCCCGCACAGTGCCGCCGCACGGGGATAATGTACCCAGCCTCAACCCTCTACCCAAGTCTCTAAAAGATTTCCAGAAAATGCACAATTGGCAGCTCTTCACATTTGATAAATGCTTCTAAATTAGGCTGAAAAATGAAGAATACCTGGTATATCTGGATATATTTGGTATCGCATTAATTTAAAGTATCAGTTCTGTTAACAACCCTCTCCCCAAGTCTCTAAAAGTCCGCTCACAATATGCTGCAAAATTGATATTTTTGAAAGTGTTCTCAGATCTCATTATCAAAATGTTTTGATTTGTAGAGGGTTTTGCATTTATAGTCATATAAATCCATGTAACAAATCTCGGGATGTTGGATTAAATTTATCGCTGCGTTTCGAAGGCTTTTTTTTCAAAAGTAGAAATATCAAACTTAAAATATAGAAATACTTATTAGGTGTCCTAGTGTGTACTATCATGGGAATCACCTTGATCTCCTCTTTTCAAATATGGTGATATCTCAAAAATCTATTTGTTACAAGTTATGATTCATTTTCCTAAAACGGATCACATTATGCTCTGTCTCCTCTCTCTCACTCACTGCTGCCAGCCTCAACCCTCTCCCCAAGTCTCTAAAAGATTTCCAGACATTTAATAGGTGCTGCTAAATTAGGCTGAAAAATTATAAATACCGGGTATATCTGAGTATATTTGGTATCGCATTAATTTAAAGTATCAGTTCTGTTATGTTAAACTGCATTTTGAAGCTCATTTTTGTCTTAAATGTGGGTTATTTGAGAGGATTGGTGAAGGCGAATTGTACATTTTCTGAGAATCTGACCCTCACATGTGCTCACAATATGCTCTGTCTTCTCTCTCTCACTCACTGACAATATTTCATGTGTTACAGACAATTCTTTGTAAGTGTTTTATTCACAAGATGTATTTGGGAGAATGTTGCCATTTTTGGGTGCTTAACATATACCTTATTTCTCTCACTCACTGACAATATGTGATATGTCATGGAAAAATGACTCACAAGTCGCAATATTGCTAATTCTTAAAGTGTTTTATTGCCAAGATGTGTTTGGGAGATGGTTTTTATTTTGGGGTTCCTTAACGCTTCTCATAGCATTAATACATATACCTTATTTCAAGACATTGTATTAGATTTGTCTATGTGTTTCTAATGCCATCAATTCAGCTATTTTACTTTGGGTGTAAATGTCCACTCAAAAATATTGTAAAAAAAATCAAACATAAAGATATAACTTAGAATATGAATATACTTTTTAATGTGCTACTGTTTACTATCATTGGAATCGGCTTGATCTCATCTTTTCAAATATGATGGAATCTCAAAATCCATATTTTGCGACTCATGACTCATTTTATGACACATGACATATGCTCTGTCTCCTGTCTCTCATGTTGACAGACCTAGTTTACTCCCTCCCCCTCCCCCTCCCCCTCCCCCTCCCCCTCCCCCTCCCCCTCCCCCTGTGTATGCTGTGTATTCATGCAAACCAAGGGAAATGCCATTTCCATATTCAAACCCCTAGTATACAGTGCTAGGGCCGTGTCAGGGAAAGTTAGAATTTAAATTAACAAAATTGCACTTAGTGTTGTTTAATATGGAACCTGGAGATCGCCCGAGGGTACTTTTGTATTTATTATACTTTTCCCACTATTTACAGTGAGAAATTAGTGGGAATTCAACAGAAAGTAATGGCTTTACTACCCGCTCTATGTGGTATGAGCGCCAACGCTCTTCACATCCTATATTAAGGTAAGATTTTCAGAAAATGTACAATTGGCAGGTGTACACATTTAGTAAATTTTGCTAAATTAGGCTGCAATTTGGTCAATACTAGGTAAATTCAAGTATATTCGGCATTGGATTGATTCTAGCAATCTGTTTGGTGAGGTTGAACTGTATTTTGAACTTTATTTCCGTCTGAAATTTGGATTATTTGAGAGGATTGGTGAAGTTGAATTGTACATTTTCTGAAAATCTGACATATTACGTGCTTTACTAAAGCAGAGAAAGGAGCTTTAAAAACGTCGCATGTGTATTCCATCTGAATTCCCAAACTCGCTCAGAATCCCTCTTTGAAATAGATCCTCACTTCGCCAGAAATTAGATCAGACATTGTTTTTAGTCCCGCTTTGAAGAGATATTGTTTTGATTAGTCCCCATCTCTTTTCCTCTTCTCAGAAGAATGCTTTGAACATATTTGCTTGAGGACATATGTGATGTGTTTCAGGAAAATGAGTCATAAGTCGCAAAAAATAGATTTTGAGATACTATTAAATTTGAAAAGATGACATCAAGCCGATTCCAATGATAGTAAACAGTCTAATGAAAAAATAAATATTTCTAGATTTTAAGTTTGATATTTTCGTGTTTGAAAAAAAAAAGTTTCCAATATTTCTGGGGGTCACTAAACAGTAAACTAACTAAATGTAGTCCATATGAGGACCTTTAAAACGAAGGAATATATTACATACATTGTCCTGAAATTTGATACATTGTTTGACATAACTATAACTGACAAACTCTCCAAAAAGTAGAACATTCCAATAATGTGATCTTGTAAAACAAACACTTTGAAAAATATCAATTTTGCGACTTATGACTCATTTTCCTGAAACACATCACATATGTGCGGTGTTTCATGAAAATGAGTCACAAGTCGCAAAAATGATATTTTTCAAAGTGTAAGATCTGTTTGAAGAGGGAATGTTCTCATTTTTAGGGTATATATTCCTCCTTGCAGCATGATTAGATTTACTATATGTGATTTGTTCCTGGAAAATGAGTCATAAGTCGCAAAATTTATATTTTTCAAAGTGGTGTTTTCACCAGATCTCGCTATTAAAATGTTCTGATTTTTACAGGGTTTAGCAGATATAGCACTTATATGACTATAAGTAACAAATTTCGGGACATTGTATTAAACATATCCTTGCGTTTTGAAGGCCTTTGTATGGAGTATATCTAGTTACTTTACTGATAATTACCCATCCAGAAACATTACAAACTTTCTTTTTTCAAAAATAAAAACATAAAATTTAAAATATAGAAACACTTATCAGGTGTACTAGTGTTTACTATCATTAGAATCAGCTTGATCTCCTTTTTTCAAATAAAGTGATATCTCAAAATCATTTTGTCGACTTATACACATTTTCCTAAAACGGATCACATATATCAAGCAGTGGAGTAAATATATCCATGCCTTTCTAAGGTCATCCTATGGAGTATGTTTAGCGACTTTACTAGTAATTGTCCACCCAGAATCTTTTTATTCAAAAATAAAAATAAAAATATCAAGCACAAAATATAGAAATACTTATAAGGTGTCCTTCATGTTTACCATCATTAAAATCCACTTGATCTCATCTTTTCAAATATAATGATATCTCAAAATCCATTTTCTGCCAGTTGTGACTCATTTTCCTGTGACACATCACTACTGTTTTTATAAGTACCCATCTTCCTCTCCTCAATAGACTTTGAACATATTTTATCATTCTTGCTTGAGGATGTATGGGTCAGATTTTCAGAAAATGTACTTTTCGCCTCAACCAATCCTCTCAAAAAACCCACATTTAAGACCAAAATGAGCTTCAAAATGCTGTTCAACATAACAGAACTCTCAAACTTTAAATCAAAGCAATTCCAAATATACTCAGATATGCCTAATATTAATCATATTTCAGCCTAATTTAGCAGAATTTGCTAAATTTGTAGAGGTGCCAATTGTACATTTTCTGAAAATCTGACCCACTCTTGCCTGAGGATATACGTGCTTCAGCAGGCCTATATCAACATGGAGTCGAGGACAAAAGCTGCTTTTATAACCCAGTCAACATGCAACGGGTGCGAAGGGACATGACTTTATTAAATTGTATTCTACATTTCTCTATCCTGTTCTCATGTGTACACACACTGTAGAACTCAGTTCAGTTTCAGTAGAGCCCAACAACTCCTTTCATTAAATGTGATGTGTCACAGGAAAATGAGTCATAAGTCAGAAAAATGATATTGTCCAAGTGATTTATTCATATATATTTAGATCTCTTTATCAGAATATTCTCATTTTTGTGGAGTTTAATGCTTTAAGTGGTATGAATGTATATATGTGATGTGTTTCAGGAAAATGAGTCATAAGTCACAAAAAATAGATTTTGAGATACTATATTTGAAAAGATGAGATCAAGCCAATTCCAATGATAGTAAACACTCTGATAAAATAATAAGTATTTCTAGATTTTAAGTTTGATATTTTCGTTTATGAAAAAAAAAGTTTCCAATATTTCTAGGGGTCACTGAACAGTAAAGTAACTAATGTAGTCAATAGGAGCACCATTAAAACCAAAGGATATATTACATAGATCGTCCTGAAATTTGATACATCGATTGACATAACCATACTCTCCAAAGATCAGAACATTCCAATAATGTGATCTCGTGAAAAAAAACGCTTTGAAAAATATCAATTTACCATTCAGTCAATTTTGCGACTTATGACTCATTTTCCTGAAACACATCACATATGTAGTGGGTCCACTCATCAACATCGACATCACTGCCATACCAACACCATCAACACCTAGCGGCAGCAAAGGGCACTTCTACCAGAGCTGGGGTAAGCATCTATATACTAGCCGCCAGGATGCTAATAGAGCATTGTTACCATTATGCACTGTATTTTCAAGTGTTCTGTGAAGTGGAATAGAGCACATGGATGGATACTGATGCTAACTATAACCCTAAACCTAACCTTAAATGTGTGGTCCTAGGTCAGTATAGGCAGTAGTTATACCCCACTAGCATCCTGACAGCTAGTTTTTAGTTGATACTGCCAGCCAGTTCCGACAGGGGGCAAGTTATGACTACAGGAAAATGGTCACTGAGGACTCCTGCGGACGGTAGGTGAAGAGTACACCTTCTTCACAAGGGGATCCAGCCTTCGCTTGACACTACAGACTTGGGCCACTCACGGACCAACATTCTTCTGTTGTTCAAACCAAGCTCTACCACTTGTTGTTGCATATAAACCTGTGATACTCTGAGTTTAATAAAACTTGGTGCATATGAATATCCTGTTCATCTGGTTTTCTTTTCGCGACACCTCGACTTGTGAGCCCCCCACGAATCTGTGGTTCACCACATATACAAAAATTTCAAGGCAGTGTATTAAATATATTTTTTCATTTTGAATGTCATCCTATGGAGTACATTTAGTTATTTTACTGGTAATACACACCCAGAAATATGGCAAACCTTTTTCAAAACTTAAAATATAGAAATACTTATTAGATGTCCTACTGTTTACTATCATTAGAAACGGCTTGATCTCATCTTTTCAAAAATGACCAATCCATAAATAAATCCATTTTTAGCGACTTGTGACTCATGTTCATGAAACACATCACAATTTTGCCAGCCTGATTTAGCAGAATGTATTAAATGTGTAGAGCTGGTGATTGTACATATTCTGAAAACCTCACCCATTAGTGAATTATCTTACCAAAATGGAGGATAGTGATTGAATAGGCAATTGCCATGGTTACAGACCTGGAAATAGAGGCATGCAGGGACTGGGCGCCTCCACATTAGGATGCATGCATGTATGCATACATACCCACAACACACATGGGTCAGATCTTTAAAGAATGTACAATCAGCTGAAGTACACATTTAGTAAATTCTAGTAAATTTGACTGAAAAATGGTCAATACTATGTATATCTGAGTATATTAGATATTGCCTTGATTCAAGGAATGTGTTTGGTTATGTTGAACTGATATTGTGTACCTCACTTTTGTCTTAAATTTGGGTTTGGATTGGTGAAGGTGAATTGTACATTTTCTGGCGACTTCACCCACATGGTGTAGTTTATCCCCGTTGGGGGAGCGCTGATCGTAACTTAGCCTAAATAACCTTGACAAGGTCAACCTGTGCATTGAGAGACAACAGAATGGGACATCAATCACTGATGTACGGGTGCAACGGGTTGTGTACTTTAGTTTATAAATATTACTATATGTGATGTGTTTCAGGAAAATGAGTCATAAGTCGCAAAATTGCAATTTTTTAAAGTGCTTTTTTGCACAAGATCACATTATTGGAATGTTCTGATCTTTGGAGAGTTTATCCCTTATAGTTATGTCAATCGATGTATCAAATTTCAGAACAATCTATGTAATATATCCTTTCGTTTTAAAGGTTCTCATATGGACTACATTTAGTTACTTTACTGTTTATTGACCCCAAGAAATATTGGAAGCTTTTTTTTCAGAAATCAAAATATCAAACTTAAAATCTAGAAATACTTATAAGATTATTAGACTGTTTACTATCATTGGAATTGGCTCGATCTCATCTTTTCAAATATAATGGCATCTCAAAATCTATTTTTTGCGACTTATGACTCATTTTCCTGAAACAGATCACATTTACTTATTTTTATTTCAAAGCTGGATCCTCAGCTATTAAAATAGGATAGTAAACAGTAGGACATTTGATAAGAAGTTTTATATTTCAAATCTGATAATTCTACTTTAGAAAAACAAATTGGAATATTTCTTCGTGAAAATTTACTAGTAAAGGAGCTAAATATACTCTATAGGATGACCTTAGAAATGCATAGATATATTCACTACACTGTCTTGCAATTTTGTACATGTATTCAGGCAACTAGCAACGCTAAGCGCCCAAAAGATGAGACTAATCCAAACAAGATATCCTATCAATGAATAAATTTGGAAAATATCCTTTTTGCGACTTGCCATTCAATGTCCTTTAGGGTAAGATCTTCCAAAAATGTACAATCGGCAGATCTGCACATTTAGTAAAATCTGTTAAATTAGACTGAAAAATAGTCAATACTAGGGATATCTGAGAATATTTGGCATTGCCTTGATTCGAAATATCATTTTGGTTATGTTGAAGTGGACTTTGAACCACATTTTTGTCTTAAATTCGGGTTATTTGAGAGGATTGGTGAAGGTGAATTGTACATTTTCTGGCAATTGCACCCTTTAATTAACATGTCACAAATGTTATATTCTTTATATATAGTTGAAGGATTGAGGCAACTCAACTGAAAACGACCATGTTCATAGTTTTGTAGTCTTTTATTTGGCGACCCTGACGCGTTTATATATATGCAAGGATCAACTCTGCATCCAATATGAACATAACAACATGATCCACCACCCCATGTTTTCATGTTATCAAGGTCTGTCACATTAAGGCAGACTGTAACAATGATTAATAAAAAGTCATCTGTCGTGATTCATTGAGTTTAACCACGACTCTTGGATGCAAAGTATCTTTCCAGGCGACTTCACCCGTATATGTGATGTGTTTCAGGAAAATGAGTCATAAGTCGCAAAAAATAGATTTTGAGTTACCATTATATTTGAAACAATGAGATCAAGCCGATTCCAATGATGGTAAACAGTCTAATAATCTAATAAGTGTTTCTAGATTTTAAGTTTGATATTTTCGTTTTTGAAAAAAAAAGTTTCCAATATTTTGGGAGTCAATAAACAGTAAAGTAACTAAATGTTGTCCATATAAGGACCTTTAAAACGAAAGGATATATTACATAGATTGTCCTGGAATTTGATACCTCGATTGATATATCTATGTCGAATAAACTCCCTAAAAATTAGAACATTGCAATAATGTGATCTTGTGAAAAAAACACTTTGAAAAATATCAGTTGTGCGACGTATGACTCATTTTCCTGAAACACATCACATATGGAGCAACAATAGAATCAGTGGGGAGACGATGTGAATGGATCCACAGGAGAGAAAGGCGGACGTCAATCAGCGAAATCCTCTAATCCCACTCAGGTATATATTGCAGTATTACTGCACTCATAGAGGTAAATAGTATCAGTATTACTGCACTCATAGAGGTAAATAGTATCAGTATTACTGCACTCATAGAGGTAAATAGTATCAGTATTACTGCACTCATAGAGGTAAATAGTATCAGTATTACTGCACTCATAGAGGTAAATAGTATCAGTATTACTGCACTCATAGAGGTAAATAGTATCAGTATTACTGCACTCATAGAGGTAAATAGTATCAGTATTACTGCACTCATAGAGGTAAATAGTATTATTGTATCTTTATTAAATACATCGTCATTATATTATGATTTAAAAGGAATACCAGGAAGACCTCATAGTATGTAATACTTTGAGAGGGACCATTCCTTTTCAGTACTGCATTAAAATAGAAATGTTTATATTTATTGAATAAAAGTTTTTACATATATATAGTATCAGCTTAATACATCCACTCAGCCCATTATTGGGCGGTTAGATCCTGAGGTTGTGATCCTGAGGCATGTCTACGGCTCCCAGGAACAAGGCTGAGGTGAAGCCGAGGCCTTGTTCCCGACACGTCTGAAGGACCAACTGATCTAATGGTTTTAGTTGCCGTTTGTTGGGATGTTACTGTCATTAACAACAAATTATAAATGGTTTCAAAGCAAATTATTCATCAGATGAGAACTTAAACAAGTGGCTTCAGATCTCCACGAAGCATGTCGACAAACTGCGGAGGTAAGTAGAGCTATTTTTAGACAACTGCCTTTTCATTGCACCTTACGTATTGCACCTCTCAAGGGGAATGCACATTTTGAGGGCACTCCACTGTGATATAAAGATAGAACCTAATGAGAATGTGGTACGAGGGACCCCATTGCCCTGTCTTAATGCACATGTTGAGGGCACTCCACTGTGATATAAAGATAGAACCTAATGAGAATGTGGTACAAGGGACCCCATTGCCCTGTCTTAATGCACATGTTGAGGGCACTCCACTGTGATATAATGTAAATGTTACTAATGTTCAATGAAGGGAGTTCATCCAATATATGTGATGTCCGCCAGTTTTAAGGTATGATGGAAGAATACAAACGAATGTGTGGTCTTCGTGAGAAGAGCGAAGCAACTGATTTAATGAACTAGAATCCAACTACATATCTTCCTCCAGGATGTGGGTAAAGAGTAGGGGGCGGAGCCCTTACGTAATACCTATGGCTTAGCATGAATAAGTAGACTTGCACAGTACTGGGTGGCTAAGTATAATTAGATTTTAGTAATGATATAATATAATTAATGGGTGATGATTAATATTTAATGAGGTTACACAATGTTACGTAATGTTACATAACACGTTTCAGGAAATTGAGTCACAAGTCGCAAAAATGGATTTTGAGATACCACCATAACTGAAAAGAGGAGATCAAGGTGATTCCAATGATAGTAAACATGGAGGACATTAGATAAATATTTCTATATTTCAAGTTTGATATCTTTATTTCTGAAAAAAAAAAAATCCATATTTTTGGGTGAACAATTGCTAGTAAAGTAGGTAAATGTACTCCACGGATGGTCTTAGAAATGCATGAGTATATTTAATACACTATCCTGAAATTTGGTCCATGTATTCATAAGACCTATCTGACTAGATACCCCAAAAATGAAAACATTCTAAAAAGATCTTGTGAATAAATGACTTTTAAAAATATGAACTTTGCAACTTGTGACTCATTTTCCTGAAACACATGACATATTTAAACTAAGCATAGGCAGCCATTTATATAAAAGCCTTGTGCTGCATATAAGCCAATATAGAGGTATATATACTGCCCTTACATTAGTGTACATGTGTTGACTCTTGACTGCAGTATTGTTATACAGGATAAGCACATTACCCACACTCTATGATGGCATGTATCCACCATGTGCCACATCCCCCAGGCTCTTCTCACACACACTGTTAGAAACACCTGCTCCTAAAGCCCCACCCTATATAGACCACGGGTTGTGGTGTCAGGCTGGAGTACACTTAAATGGGGAGCGTAAGTAGTCCATGGCAGCGATTTTTTGAGTCATGATACTGTAGCAGTTTCATGACGTCATGTGGACATGTCGCGCAAAAATCCCATAGCCCCACCATTGCGGTGGATAAATACTGTAAATAATCTCTGTTTGTTCATCGATCATATAGTTTTATGAATTCTAACTTACATATATCTATCTTTAGAGGCAAACGAGTATATAACTATAGCCTCCATAATCGTTAAACCATTACTGGGGCGATGTGTAGAGTGATTATTTATCACCCCAATGCTAACTCTATGGAGATTGTTAACTTCTGGTCCACACATCGGTACAACTACGCGACTAATTTTCCTTAATTTTTTCCCCCGCTGCCATGAAACTTAAGTGCTCTATGGGATCAACTGCTTAAAGAGTGGTGAAAAAATAAATAAATTGGGCTCTTGCATGTAATCCAAATGAATCAATCTAAATATTAATAAAATAGTGTTTGGAGCCTTAAACCCCTATCTTCTCTGAAACCGCTGGCCAGATCTCCATTATCTTTTGCATGCACATTGCCAAAAATGGTGTCGAGTCATTCCCCTTTGTTTCATTAACACTTTTGGAAGATATCAGGGTTATAAATGGGTTCGAAATGGGTTGAAATTGAACACCCCCATCCAGGGTCCCCATCGGTGCCGGACAACAATCCCCTATCAGTGCCCCTACACCAGAATGAGGTGATTTGTATATTGTGTGTGTATATAGGTCAGTGCAGTCTCCTCGCTAACCTCTAGGTCATAGGTGTCATAGCATGGACACTTTTGAAAATGTGGTTTTCTACACTTTACTCCTGATTTTGTTAGTTATACTTGGAAATGTTACTTATAATTTAAGAACTAAAAAGGCCCAGTGGTGTTTAGATACATGTTAAAACTTGATGTTCATTTAGCATTTACTGAGAGATCTGCGGTGGGTGAGAGATCAGCAAGGGGATGAGATCAGCAGGGGATTAGAACGCTGGGTGAGAGTTCGACGGGGGATGGGGTGAGATCGGCGGGTGACATAATGCATCTCAGCTGTGTTTCTGTCTGTCTGTCTGTCTCTCTCACCCTTTCTCTCTTTGCCTCAGTCTTCGGCACTCTGTACAGTGTGTGAAATTAAATTGTTTTTCTTTGCCCGCTAAGTTGCCGGGTGAAATCAGAGCAGGTAAAATCAGATATTTACCCAACCACACAGAAAAAGAATCTAAACAGGGTTTCATTTTTGGTATGATGTTAATACAGATACTAAGTTATAGAGACAACTTGAAAGAGAAAGATGGTGGGAGAGGGAACAAGGAGAGATGAGGATGTGGGCCCCACTGTCCTACTAACAAATCCCGTGCGTAGCATGGGTATTTGCTAGTAAATAATTGATAGAATTATTTTCTGATGAATAGGAAAATAATGGAACATGATGTTCATAATTTTGATTAAACTAGTGGAGAATATAGCTTTAATAGTTCATCAAACGTGTTTTGCTATTGAAACTTTCCATGGAACCATTTGTTCTAGGAATGTAGACACTGAAAGCATGGCTGTCTCCCCCATCTCTCTTATCTCCATGTGAGCTACTTTTGATGTTGCAGTCCTATAAGTCATTATATGAGTAACTCTTGTATAAACATATAACAGCAACAGAATATTGATAAATCCAGTCCTATAAGTCATTATATGAGTAACTCTTGTATAAACATATAACAGCAGCAGAATATTGATAAATTCAGTCATATAAATCATAATATGAGTAACTCTTGTATAAACATATAACAGCAGCAGAATATTGATAAATCCAGAACTATAAGTCATAATATGAGTAACTCTTGTACAAACATATAACAGCAGTAGAATATTGATGAATCCAGTCCTATAAGTTATATTATTATACGCGCATGCTATATGAGAAGTGCTATAAGTGGGGTGCTATAAAAATAGTCATATAGGACGCGTCCTATATGAATGTAGTTGTCTAAAAATAGCTCTGTTTATATGCTTCGCGGAGCAATGGATGTAAACAAATCCCCACGAAGGATGTAAACAAATCCCCGCGATCGGTAATCCACCCGTGATTCTGGTACTATGATTAGAGAAATACATAATAAAAATCCCATCATTAAATAGAGCAATAAATTCTCTATTGAATGATATAAATTTTATTAATGTAGCTAAAGAAATGGCTGCGATATGAACGTTTTAAGTCAACAATATAACTTGGCTAATAACGGGGCTGTCAGAGGGGCTGTCAGTGGGGCTGTCAGCTGGGCAGCGGGGCTCTCTGAGACTTCTTTAATATTTTTTCAGTGATATCTGATAACATATGATCATACATATGAATTTTATGCACATATAATAAATATAGAATGGAACTCGCTGGCAATAATCGAAAGTTTATAGGACTTGATTCGTCCACATAAGCACTCTATGGCATCGTGCTTATGTGGACGAATCTCGTCCTATAAATTTTCGATTATTGCCGGCTCGTCCCATTCTCTCTATATATGAGTAACTTTTGTATAAACATATAACAGCAGTAGAATATTGATGAATCCAGTCCTATAAGTTATAATATGAGTAACTCTTGTATAAACATATAACAGCAGTAGAATATTGATGAATCCAGTCATATAAGTCATAATATGATTAACTCTTGTACAAACATATAACAGCAGCAGAATATTGATAAATCAGGTCGTATAAGTCATAATACTAGTAAATTTGGTAAGGCAGCTGGAACCATTTGTTCTAACAATGTAGACACTGAATCCATGGCTGTCTCCCCCATCTCTCTTATCTCTCTTATCTCCATGTGAGCTACTTTTGATGTTGGCTTCAAGCACTTTAATCATTGCTTCTATAACAAGTCATTCCCCCATTCTCCCCCTCTCTCTCTCTGCCTCTCATGTCAGTATACATTACCCTTAGATGTGTTTTACACAATAGTGGTCTAATCTATGGCGGCTAATGTAGTCTGTAGTGTCTCAGGTGGAGTAATTCTACCTGCGATTTGTGTACAGGTGGATGGTATGTTTTAATCTAACATTGCTTCTATTTCTAATTGCCGGCCACTCCTACACCTTATCCTCATTTTGCCTCATCTTCTCCTTCTGCCCCTTCTCCTCCTTCTCCTCCTTCACCTCCTTCTCCTCCTTCTCCTCCTTCTCCTCCTTCTCCTCCTTCTCCTCCTTCTCCTCCTTCTGCCTCTTCTCCTCCTTCTCCTCCTTCTCCTCCTTCTGCTCCTTCTGCTCCTTCTCCTCCTTCTCCTCCTTCTCCTCCTTCTCCTCCTTCTCCTCCTTCTCCTCCTTCTCCTCCTTCTCCTCCTTCTCCTCCTTCTCCTCCTTCTCCTCCTTCTCCTCCTTCTCCTCCTTCTCCTCCTTCTCCTCCTTCTCCTCCTTCTCCTCCTTCTCCTCCTTCTACCCCTTCTCCTCCTTCTCCTCCTTCTCCTCCTTCTCCTCCTTCTCCTCCTTCTCCTCCTTCTCCTCCTTCTCCTCCTTCTCCTCCTTCTACCCCTTCTCCTCCTTCTACCCCTACTCCTGCTTCTCCTGCTTCTCCTGCTTCTCCTGCTTCTCCTCCTTCTCCTCCTTCTCCTTCTCCTCCTTCTCCTCCTTCTCCTCCTTCTCCTCCTTCTCCTCCTTCTCCTCCTTCTCCTCCTTCTCCTCCTTCTCCTCCTTCTCCTCCTTCTCCTCCTTCTCCTCCTTCTCCTCCTTCTCCTCCTTCTCCTCCTTCTCCTCCTTCTCCTCCTTCTCCTCCTTCTCCTCCTTCTGCTCCTTCTGCTCCTTCTGCTCCTTCTGCTCCTTCTGCTCCTTCTGCTCCTTCTCCTCCTTCTCCTCCTTCTCCTCCTTCTCCTCCTTCTCCTCCTTCTCCTCCTTCTCCTCCTTCTCCTCCTTCTCCTCCTTCTCCTCCTTCTCCTCCTTCTCCTCCTTCTCCTCCTTCTCCTCCTTCTCCTCCTTCTCCTCCTTCTCCTCCTTCTCCTCCTTCTCCTCCTTCTACCCCTTCTCCTCCTTCTACCCCTTCTCCTCCTTCTCCTGCTTCTCCTGCTTCTCCTCCTTCTCCTCCTTCTCCTCCTTCTCCTTCTCCTCCTTCTCCTCCTTCTCCTCCTTCTCCTCCTTCTCCTCCTTCTCCTCCTTCTCCTCCTTCTCCTCCTTCTCCTCCTTCTCCTCCTTCTCCTCCTTCTACCCCTTCTCCTCCTTCTCCTCCTTCTCCTCCTTCTCCTCCTTCTCCTCCTTCTCCTCCTTCTCCTCCTTCTCCTCCTTCTCCTCCTTCTACCCCTTCTCCTCCTTCTACCCCTACTCCTGCTTCTCCTGCTTCTCCTGCTTCTCCTGCTTCTCCTCCTTCTCCTCCTTCTCCTTCTCCTCCTTCTCCTCCTTCTCCTCCTTCTCCTCCTTCTCCTCCTTCTCCTCCTTCTCCTCCTTCTCCTCCTTCTCCTCCTTCTCCTCCTTCTCCTCCTTCTCCTCCTTCTCCTCCTTCTCCTCCTTCTCCTCCTTCTCCTCCTTCTCCTCCTTCTCCTCCTTCTCCTCCTTCTGCTCCTTCTGCTCCTTCTGCTCCTTCTGCTCCTTCTGCTCCTTCTGCTCCTTCTGCTCCTTCTCCTCCTTCTCCTCCTTCTCCTCCTTCTCCTCCTTCTCCTCCTTCTCCTCCTTCTCCTCCTTCTCCTCCTTCTCCTCCTTCTCCTCCTTCTCCTCCTTCTCCTCCTTCTCCTCCTTCTCCTCCTTCTCCTCCTTCTCCTCCTTCTCCTCCTTCTCCTCCTTCTACCCCTTCTCCTCCTTCTACCCCTTCTCCTCCTTCTCCTGCTTCTCCTGCTTCTCCTCCTTCTCCTCCTTCTCCTCCTTCTCCTTCTCCTCCTTCTCCTCCTTCTCCTCCTTCTCCTCCTTCTCCTCCTTCTCCTCCTTCTACCCCTTCTCCTCCTTCTCCTCCTTCTCCTTCTCCTCCTTCTCCTCCTTCTCCTTCTTCTCCTCCTTCTCCTCCTTCTCCTCCTACTCCTCCTTCTCCTCCTTCTCCTCCTCCTTCTCCTCCTTCTCCTCCTTCTACCCCTTATCCTCCTTCTCCTCCTCCTCCTTTTGCCCCTTCTGCTCCTTCTCCTCCTTCTCCTCCTTCTCCTCCTTCTCCTCCTTCTCCTCCTTCTCCTCCTTCTCCTCCTTCTCCTCCTTCTCCTCCTTCTCCTCCTTCTCCTCCTTCTTCTCCTCCTTCTCCTCCTTCTCCTTCTTCTCCTTCTTCTCCTTCTTCTCCTTCTTCTCCTCCTTCTCCTTCTTCTCCTTCTTCTCCTCCTTCTCCTCCTTCTCCTTCTTCTCCTTCTTATCCTTCTTCTCCTTCTTCTCCTCCTTCTCCTTCTCCTCCTTCTTCTCCTCCTTCTCCTCCTTCTCCTTCTTCTCCTTCTTATCCTTCTTCTCCTTCTTCTCCTCCTTCTACTCCTTCTCCTCCTTCTCCTCCTTCTACTCCTTCTCCTCCTTCTCCTTCTTCTACCCCTTCACTTTATATCTCCCCTTACTTCTATTTATAAACACAATGGTATATATCCACGATTAACATTGAATATTTAAAAAAGAGTAAGTACATAGGACTGTACTGAACACATTAGCGGTAATTTACTCTCTGTAACGACATTTTCATCTCTACTAGATTAGATCAGTATTTTCAAATCAAATCAAATGTAATTGTAAATGTAAGTTTAGCAAAACCAAAGACAAAGTTTAATGTTCCAATATTCTTCTATGCTAGGAAATATAAATAGAGAGAATGAACGAGCCGGCAATAATCGAAAATTTATTGGACAAGATTTGTCTGCAGGATGCCGTAGGCAGAGTGGATGAATGAAGTCCAATGAATTTGTTATTATTGCAGGCGAGTTTCATTCTATATTTATTATATGGGCGTAAAACTTGATGTGTAATCATAAATGTATCATGTGTTAATCTGAAAAAAGTAGCCAACTTGGTGACGTAGTAGTTCATAGTGTATGGGTACTATATGAATATTTGTATTGCACCCCACTTATACGAGGGATGCACATATAATAAAATAGTTAATGGAATGAGTTGCAAGTAATTGAGTATTTATTTGACTGTGCAATCTCGTTCAATAAACATATTATTATTAGCACCTAGTTTCATTCATTAGATCTGAATAAAATTGTAACATACAGCATAAAATATCTCACAGGAAGTATATGAAATAGCTGTATGTATGTATGTATGTATGTATACATGTATGTATGTATGCTGTAACATATGAAGAATGCATTGTTTATTTTAGGAAATAGTTCATGGCATATTCAACATAGAATTTACGGTTGGAAAGGGATTAGCCCTCTTCTATGGCAGCCATAGTTCTTCCAGACTTAGCCTAGAATTAATTTAACTACATTTAATGACATGAGTTGATAATAATTAATTATTATACTTAAATGTAATTGTAAGTGTAAGTTAACCAGCACTAGTCAGACACAATGTAAAGACCCCGCGGAACCAGGACAGGCGACACGGCGGGTTTTATAGGAAATTCCCAGATTGCATGACAAGGCGCCACCAATAATGGGCTGGATCTTCCATGCTCAATTTGCACCCATTTCTAAGCGGACCTGGACTAATGGATAAACATGAATTATAGACACAGGTACGTTGTGTTTTTGTAGCCAGGTTTTACTAGATGGATTATAGTTCAGCATGTATTGTATACATCGCCCTTAGCTCTGTGTGTAGGATGCAACCCATGCTGGGTTATTTACACTTTGTCATACACGCATTGCTCTGTAAACAATGTATCTAGAGTGATTTTCACGCATAATGCGTATTTCACTAGTGATTTACGTGGCGTTGTCATGGCAACCAATCTGTTTTTTCTACTAAGATTACCGGTAAAATTCGAATTCATGACATAGTTATTTCTATTTTCATGATTGAAAGCATGTATAATAAATCTGTTAACTCACTTGTTGGTTTCAGTCGCTTGGAATATTCACGCTCCTTCAACCAACTCGTTAGTTAACCTGTATGCGATGTTTATTATACCTGGTCTTGCACTCCTGGGGTAGTATACTACTATCTGTGATGTGTTTTAGGAAAATGAGTCACAAATTGCAAAATTTATATATTTCAAAGTATTTTATTCACAAGATATCTTTGTACATAACTTCTCATTTGTGGGTTATCATATGCTCCAAGTCATATGAATTCATGTGCCAAATTTCAAGACCATGTATTAAATGTATTCATACATTTCTAAGCTCATCCTGCAGAGTATATTCTGCTACTTTACTAGCTCATCGCATCTCCCATGACATCTTACACTACTCAATATGTAGCAGTATGATATAGCCATATGATGTGTGACATCTTATACTACTCAATATGTAGCAGTATGATATAGCCATTTGATGTGTGATATCTCCTTATACTACTCAATATGTAGCAGCATGATATAGCCATATGATATGTGACATCTCCTTATACTACTCAATATGTAGCAGTATGATATAGCCATATGATGTGTGACATCTCCTTATACTACTCAATATGTAGCAGTATGATATAGCCATATGATGTGTGACATCTCCTTATACTACTCAATATGTAGCAGTATGATATAGCCATATGATGTGTGACATCTCCTTATACTACTCAATATGTAGCAGTATGATATAGCCATATGATGTGTGACATCTCCTTATACTACTCAATATGTAGCAGTATGATATAGCCATATGATGTGTGACATCTCCTTATACTACTCAATATGTAGCAGTATGATATAGCCATATGATGTGTGACATCTCCTTATACTACTCAATATGTAGCAGTATGATATAGCCATATGATGTGTGACATCTCCTTATACTACTCAATATGTAGCAGTATGATATAGCCATATGATGTGTGACATCTCCTTATACTACTCAATATGTAGCTGTATGATATAGCCATATGATGTGTGACATCTCCTTATACTACTCAATATGTAGCTGTATGATATAGCCATATGATGTGTGACATCTCCTTATACTACTCAATATGTAGCAGTATGATATAGCCATATGATGTGTGACATCTCCTTATACTACTCAATATGTAGCAGTATGATATAGCCATATGATGTGTGACATCTCCTTATACTACTCAATATGTAGCAGCATGATATAGCCATATGATGTGTGACATCTCCTTATACTACTCAATATGTAGCTGTATGATATAGCCATATGATGTGTGACATCTCCTTATACTACTCAATATGTAGCAGTATGATATAGCCATATGATGTGTGACATCTCCTTATACTACTCAATATGTAGCAGTATGATATAGCCATATGATGTGTGACATCTCCTTATACTACTCAATATGTAGCAGTATGATATAGCCATATGATGTGTGACATCTCCTTATACTACTCAATATGTAGCAGTATGATATAGCCATATGATGTGTGACATCTCCTTATACTACTCAATATGTAGCAGTATGATATAGCCATATGATGTGTGACATCTCCTTATACTACTCAATATGTAGCAGCATGATATAGCCATATGATGTGTGACATCTCCTTATACTACTCAATATGTAGCAGTATGATATAGCCATATGATGTGTGACATCTCCTTATACTACTCAATATGTAGCTGTATGATATAGCCATATGATGTGTGGAAAGTGCTACATGGATAAAACAAAAACTGATATTTTTGCTATCTAGATACGTATTATTAGCATTCGACTGAATGATGACTGTCCAGGATTTTGAGGTAAACATTGTGATGTGTTGCAGGAAAAGGAGTCACAAGTCACGGAAAATCGATTTTGAGAAATCATCATATTTGAAAAGATGAGATCAGGCGGATTGTGCTGATGGTTCTAATGATAATCATTAAGACAAATAATAAGTACTTCTATATTTTAGGTTTGGTATTTTTATTTAAAAACTTTTGCCTGGATATTTACTAGTAATGTAAATATATTCTTTATGATGACCTTATAAATGCAAGGATATATTTGATAAACTGTCTTGAAATTTAATACATGTATTTATACTGCGAACAGCGCTATGCATCTCAAGAATGAAAATATTCCAACAAAGAGATCTTGTGAATGAATCAAATTGGAAAATATCAATTTTGCGACTTGTGACTCATTTTCCTGTAACACATCACAATAGGGGAGTTGCATAGCCGCCATTTCGAATCTAGATTCGCATGGAATTATGGGAATAGTGGTGAAAGGGAAAGAAAGAGAAGAGAAAGTAGAGGGAGAGGATAGTAGAGATATAAGAGTGAGAGGGAGGGCAGATCTGACGGAGAGAATGTGTAAGAGGAGAGGAGGAGAGTGAAGGAAGAGAGAGAAGAGAGGGGGAGAGAGCAAAGAAATAGAAAGTAGAGGAAGAGAAGGAGAGAGATGAAAGAGTGTTAGGGAGGGCAGGTGGTAAGACGGAGTATAGGGAGCTATTGGGAGGGTGAAGAGAAAGGGGAGACAGTGGGGAAGGGGAGTATAAAGATGAAAGGGGGGAGGGAGGGAGGTTGTAAGAGTAAGGAATAGGGGATTTACATAGCCACCAATTTGAATCTAGATTTGCATGGAATTATGGGACTTATGGACCAGTATTAAATCTATAAAAAAAAACATGCTATGTTCAGCATGGACCATTTATCAATGTTCTAATGTCAATATCCATGTGTTATACATGTTCCCAAAACACAAGTCCCCATCTTTCCCATCATGCATTTGGTTAACATAGATCATTTATAAAAGCTGTGATATTGTTGAAAACATTTTTGCAATTCTCGATAAATACATTGCAAAATAGTTGTATGTCAGATTTCACTAGAATCCATCCCAGGATGCACTGTAACAGATATGCGCAGTGGCACATGCAACTCCCATATTGCCCCCCCACACCCCCCAGTGACAGGGAATCCAAAGCCCTGTGCTAGGTGTTAAGGTTGGAGTAGCACCATGTTACAGGCCACATGATTCCCTCACCCCCACCCACCACCAGGAAATGTGTGAAGCTGTTAGTGAGACGGATATGCGCTGGTAGTGAAACAAGCTGGATCTATCAGGCGATTGAGAGATTGTAGTTTACAAACGGCTGCATGCATGCGAGGCCTACCTTTCTCCTGTATAGGCCACCATTACCTCCTCCTCCTCCTCCCCAATACTCCCTCTCTAACATAGGGTAACAGTCAAACACCTCCTGTATAGGCCACCATTACCTCCTCCTCCTCCCCAATACTCCCTCTCTAACATAGGGTAACAGTCAAACACCTCCTGTATAGGCCACCATTACCTCCTCCTCCCCAATACTCCCTCTCTCACATAGGGTAACAGTCAAACACCTCCTGTATAGGCCACCATTACCTCCTCCTCCCCAATACTCCCTCTCTAACATAGGGTAACAGTCAAACACCTCCTGTATAGGCCACCATTACCTCCTCCTCCCCAATACTCCCTCTCTCACATAGGGTAACAGTCAAACACCTCCTGTATAGGCCACCATTACCTCCTCCTCCTCCTCCCCAATACTCCCTCTCTCACATAGGGTAACAGTCAAACACCTCCTGTATAGGCCACCATTACCTCCTCCTCCTCCCCAATACTCCCTCTCTCACATAGGG
Organism: Sthenelais limicola; assembly: GCA_942159475.1. Taxonomy (NCBI): domain Eukaryota; kingdom Metazoa; phylum Annelida; class Polychaeta; order Phyllodocida; family Sigalionidae; genus Sthenelais; species Sthenelais limicola. Next base: position 6,280,003 of record OW804101.1, on the reverse strand, counting down.
TAACAGTCAAACACCTCCTGTATAGGCCACCATTACCTCCTCCTCCCCAATACTCCCTCTCTAACATAGGGTAACAGTCAAACACCTCCTGTATAGGCCACCATTACCTCCTCCTCCCCAATACTCCCTCTCTCACATAGGGTAACAGTCAAACACCTCCTGTATAGGCCACCATTACCTCCTCCTCCCCAATACTCCCTCTCTAACATAGGGTAACAGTCAAACACCTCCTGTATAGGCCCACCATTACCTCCTCCTCCTCCCCAATACTCCCTCTCTCACATAGGGTAACAGTCAAACACCTCCTGTATAGGCCACCATTACCTCCTCCTCCCCAATACTCCCTCTCTCACATAGGGTAACAGTCAAACACCTCCTGTATAGGCCACCATTACCTCCTCCTCCTCCTCCCCAATACTCCCTCTCTCACATAGGGTAGCAGTCAAACACCTCCTGTATAGGCCACCATTACCTCCTCCTCCTCCCCAATACTCCCTCTCTAACATAGGGTAACAGTCAAACACCTCCTGTATAGGCCACCATTACCTCCTCCTCCCCAATACTCCCTCTCTCACATAGGGTAACAGTCAAACACCTCCTGTATAGGCCCACCATTACCTCCTCCTCCTCCCCAATACTCCCTCTCTCACATAGGGTAACAGTCAAACACCTCCTGTATAGGCCACCATTACCTCCTCCTCCTCCCCAATACTCCCTCTCTAACATAGGGTAACAGTCAAACACCTCCTGTATAGGCCCACCATTACCTCTTCCTCCTCCCCAATACTCCCTCTCACACATAGGGTAACAGTCAAACACCTCCTGTATAGGCCACCATTACCTCCTCCTCCTCCCCAATACTCCCTCTCTCACATAGGGTAACAGTCAAACACCTCCTGTATAGGCCACCATTACCTCCTCCTCCCCAATACTCCCTCTCTAACATAGGGTAACAGTCAAACACCTCCTGTATAGGCCACCATTACCTCCTCCTCCTCCCCAATACTCCCTCTCTCACATAGGGTAACAGTCAAACACCTCCTGTATAGGCCACCATTACCTCCTCCTCCTCCCCACTACTCCCTCTCTCACATAGGGTAACAGTCAAACACCTCCTGTATAGGCCACCATTACCTCCTCCTCCTCCCCAATACTCCCTCTCTCACATAGGGCAACAGTCAAACACCTCCTGTATAGGCCACCATTACCTCCTCCTCCCCAATACTGCCTCTCTCACATAGGGTAACAGTCAAACACCTCCTGTATAGCCCACCATTACCTCCTCCTCCTCCCCAATACTCCCTCTCTCACATAGGGTAACAGTCAAACACCTCCTGTATAGGCCACCATTACCTCCTCCTCCTCCTCCTCCCCAATACTCCCTCTCTAACATAGGGTAACAGTCAAACACCTCCTGTATAGGCCACCATTACCTCCTCCTCCTCCCCAATACTCCCTCTCTCACATAGGGTAACAGTCAAACACCTCCTGTATAGGCCACCATTACCTCCTCCTCCTCCTCCTCCCCAATACTCCCTCTCTAACATAGGGTAACAGTCAAACACCTCCTGTATAGGCCACCATTACCTCCTCCTCCTCCTCCCCAATACTCCCTCTCTCACATAGGGTAACAGTCAAACACCTCCTGTATAGGCCACCATTACCTCCTCCTCCTCCCCAATACTCCCTCTCTCACATAGGGTAACAGTCAAACACCTCCTGTATAGGCCACCATTACCTCCTCCTCCCCAATACTCCCTCTCTCACATAGGGTAACAGTCAAACACCTCCTGTATAGGCCACCATTACCTCCTCCTCCTCCCCAATACTCCCTCTCTCACATAGGGTACAGTCAAACACCTCCTGTATAGGCCACCATTACCTCCTCCTCCTCCCCAATACTCCCTCTCTCACATAGGGTAACAGTCAAACACCTCCTGTATAGGCCACCATTACCTCCTCCTCCTCCCCAATACTCCCTCTCTCACATAGGGTAACAGTCAAACACCTCCTGTATAGGCCACCATTACCTCCTCCTCCTCCCCAATACTCCCTCTCTAACATAGGGTAACAGTCAAACACCTCCTGTATAGGCCACCATTACCTCCTCCTCCTCCCCAATACTCCCTCTCTCACATAGGGTAACAGTCAAACACCTCCTGTATAGGCCACCATTACCTCCTCCTCCTCCCCAATACTCCCTCTCTCACATAGGGTAACAGTCAAACACCTGTATAGGCCACCATTACCTCCTCCTCCTCCCCAATACTCCCTCTCTCACATAGGGTAACAGTCATACACCTCCTGTATAGGCCACCATTACCTCCTCCTCCCCAATACTCCCTCTCTAACATAGGGTAACAGTCAAACACCTCCTGTATAGGCCACCATTACCTCCTCCTCCTCCTCCCCAATACTCCCTCTCTCACATAGGGTAACAGTCAAACACCTCCTGTATAGGCCACCATTACCTCCTCCTCCTCCCCAATACTCCCTCTCTCACATAGGGTAACAGTCAAACACCTCCTGTATAGGCCACCATTACCTCCTCCTCCTCCCCAATACTCCCTCTCTCACACAGGGTAACAGTCAAACACCTCCTGTATAGGCCACCATTACCTCCTCCTCCTCCCCAATACTCCCTCTCTCACATAGGGTAACAGTCAAACACCTCCTGTATAGGCCACCATTACCTCCTCCTCCCCAATACTCCCTCTCTCACATAGTGTAACAGTCAAACACCTCCTGTATAGGCCACCATTACCTCCTCCTCCCCAATACTCCCTCTCTAACATAGGGTAACAGTCAAACACCTCCTGTATAGGCCACCATTACCTCCTCCTCCCCAATACTCCCTCTCTCACATAGGGTAACAGTCAAACACCTCCTGTATAGGCCACCATTACCTCCTCCTCCCCAATACTCCCTCTCTAACATAGGGTAACAGTCAAACACCTCCTGTATAGGCCACCATTACCTCCTCCTCCCCAATACTCCCTCTCTAACATAGGGTAACAGTCAAACACCTCCTGTATAGGCCACCATTACCTCCTCCTCCTCCCCAATACTCCCTCTCTCACATAGGGTAACAGTCAAACACCTCCTGTATAGGCCACCATTACCTCCTCCTCCTCCCCAATACTCCCTCTCTCACATAGGGTAACAGTCAAACACCTCCTGTATAGGCCACCATTACCTCCTCCTCCTCCTCCTCCCCAATACTCCCTCTCTAACATAGGGTAACAGTCAAACACCTCCTGTATAGGCCCACCATTACCTCCTCCTCCCCAATACTCCCTCTCTCACATAGGGTAACAGTTAAACACCTCCTGTATAGGCCACCATTACCTCCTCCTCCCCAATACTCCCTCTCTCACATAGGGTAACAGTCAAACACCTCCTGTATAGACCACCATTACCTCCTCCTCCCCAATACTCCCTCTCTCACATAGGGTAACAGTCAAACACCTCCTGTATAGGCCACCATTACCTCCTCCTCCTCCTCCCCAATACTCCCTCTCTCACATAGGGTAACAGTCAAACACCTCAGTATAGGCCACCATTACCTCCTCCTCCTCCCCAATACTCCCTCTCTCACATAGGGTAACAGTCAAAAACCTCCTGTATAGGCCACCATTACCTCCTCCTCCTCCCCAATACTCCCTCTCTATCATAGGGTAACAGTCAAACACCTCCTGTATAGGCCACCATTACCTCCTCCTCCTCCTCCCCAATACTCCCTCTCTCACATAGGGTAACAGTCAAACACCTCCTGTTTAGGCCACCATTACCTCCTCCTCCCCAATACTCCCTCTCTAACATAGGGTAACAGTCAAACACCTCCTGTATAGGCCACCATTACCTCCTCCTCCCCAATACTCCCTCTCTCACATAGGGTAACAGTCAAACACCTCCTGTATAGGCCACCATTACCTCCTCCTCCCCAATACTCCCTCTCTCACATAGGGTAACAGTCAAACACCTCCTGTATAGGCCACCATTACCTCCTCCTCCCCAATACTCCCTCTCTCACATAGGGTAACAGTCAAACACCTCCTGTATAGGCCACCATTACCTCCTCCTCCCCAATACTCCCTCTCTAACATAGGGTAACAGTCAAACACCTCCTGTATAGGCCACCATTACCTCCTCCTCCTCCTCCCCAATACTCCCTCTCTAACATAGGGTAACAGTCAAACACCTCCTGTATAGGCCACCATTACCTCCTCCTCCCCAATACTCCCTCTCTCACATAGGGTAACAGTCAAACACCTCCTGTATAAGCCACCATTACCTCCTCCTCCTCCCCAATACTCCCTCTCTAACATAGGGTAACAGTCAAACACCTCCTGTATAGGCCACCATTACCTCCTCCTCCTCCCCAATACTCCCTCTCTCACATAGGGTAACAGTCAAACACCTCCTGTATAGGCCACCATTACCTCCTCCTCCTCCCCAATACTCCCTCTCTCACATAGGGTAACAGTCAAACACCTCCTGTATAGGCCACCATTACCTCCTCCTCCCCAATACTCCCTCTCTCACATAGGGTAACAGTCAAACACCTCCTGTATAGGCCACCATTACCTCCTCCTCCCCAATACTCCCTCTCTCACATAGGGTAACAGTCAAACACCTCCTGTATAGGCCACCATTACCTCCTCCTCCTCCTCCCCAATACTCCCTCTCTCACATAGGGTAACAGTCAAACACCTCCTGTATAGGCCACCATTACCTCCTCCTCCTCCCCAATACTCCCTCTCTCACATAGGGTAACAGTCAAACACCTCCTGTATAGGCCACCATTACCTCCTCCTCCCCAATACTCCCTCTCTCACATAGGCCACAGTCAAACACCTCCTGTATAGGCCACCATTACCTCCTCCTCCTCCCCAATACTCCCTCTCTAACATAGGGTAACAGTCAAACACCTCCTGTATAGGCCACCATTACCTCCTCCTCCTCCCCAATACTCCCTCTCTAACATAGGGTAACAGTCAAACACCTCCTGTATAGGCCACCATTACCTCCTCCTCCTCCCCAATACTCCCTCTCTAACATAGGGTAACAGTCAAACACCTCCTGTATAGGCCACCATTACCTCCTCCTCCTCCCCAATACTCCCTCTCTAACATAGGGTAACAGTCAAACACCTCCTGTATAGGCCACCATTACCTCCTCCTCCTCCCCAATACTCCCTCTCTCACATAGGGTAACAGTCAAACACCTCCTGTATAGGCCACCATTACCTCCTCCTCCTCCCCAATACTCCCTCTCTCACATAGGGTAACAGTCAAACACCTCCTGTATAGGCCACCAATACCTCCTCCTCCCCAATACTCCCTCTCTAACATAGGGTAACAGTCAAACAATTATCTGGATTTTTTTAATATGTGATATGTTAGAGGAAAATGTGTCGGGAAATAGATACTTTTCAGTACGATTATTTACAAGATCACTTTTTTGGAATGTTCTGATTTTTGGAGGGTTTAGTTTGGTAAGTTAGATGAATATATCTGTAGTGGGTTCGCTAATCAACATCGACATTGCTGCCATACCAACACCATTTTTTTTTTTATTTAGTATTTTTATACAGCACATCTTCTGTTATAACGACAGTTGAGTTATCAACAAACAAGTACATTGTACAGTAAAGTTCAATACTCAAATGGCATTAACATTGAGATATGGGCTCACAGATGACAATCCAATACAGAATAACCATGGTCTTCCGCCCACCGCTGTGTCTATCTAGATCTAACTCTATTTAACAAACCATCAACATCTAGTGGCAGCAAAGGGCGTTTCTACCAGAGCCGGGCACGATAAGAACTGCTGGCCATTTCCAACAAGGGGCGACATACGACTACATGAAAATCATCACTGAAGACACCCTCCTGCAGACGGTAGGTGAAGAGTACACCTTCTTCACCAGGGGATCCGGCCTTCGCATGACACTACGGACTTGGGCCGCTCGCAGACCAATATTCTTCTGTTGTTTAAATCAAGCATGACTACTACTGTTGCATTTAAACCTGTGATACTTGAGTTTAATAAAACTTGGTGCATACAAATTACCTCTTTGTAGCATGGTGGGAGGGAGTATCGCTATATAGTGGGGATCCCAGTAGTTATAGTTTGAATGGTTATAGTTTGACATCTTCCCTCAGTCAGTGAATGTTGTCTAACCTTGTTCACTGTGTTTTATATCATGTGAGTTTTATTTTGTAAGCTAAGAGCAGAAGGCACGCCACCTCCATACCACCGCCTGCCTGCCTGACTCTATTGCATTATTACACTACTACTGCTGCTAACTATAACTTACTCTTATATCCACCCTCCCACACCCTACACCTCCTCCAGCTCCCACCCTCCCACACCCTACACCTCCTCTACCTCCCACCCTCCCACCCTTTCCCCCCCTTCCACTTCCCCCCCTCTCCCTTTCCACCCCTCATCTTTCCCCTCTCTTTCATTCTCCTTCTCTCTTCTCTTTTTTCACCTGCTCTCTTCATCTTCTTACCTCCTTTCTCTCCCTCCTTTCTCTCCCTCCTTTCTCTCCCTCCTTTCTCTCCCTCCTTTCTCTCCCTCCTTTCTCTCCCTCCTTTCTCTCCCTCCTTTCTCTCCCTCCTTTCTCTCCCTCCTTTCTCTCCCTCCTTTCTCTCCCTCCTTTCTCTCCCTCCTTTCTCTCCCTCCTTTCTCTCCCTCCTTTCTCTCCCTCCTTTCTCTCCCTCCTTTCTCTCCCTCCTTTCTCTCCCTTCTTTCTCTCCCTCCTTTCTCTCCCTCCTTTCTCTCCACCTCCTTTCTCTCCACCTCCTTTCTCTCCACCTCCTTTCTCTCCACCTCCTTTCTCTCCACCTCCTTTCTCTCCACCTCCTTTCTCTCCACCTCCTTTCTCTCCACATCCTTTCTCTCCACATCCTCTCTCCCTCCTCTCCCTCCTTTCTCTCTCCTCTCCTCTCTCTCCTCTCCTTCCCTTCTCTCTCTCAATCTCTCTCTCGTTTCTCGTCTCCTTCTCCAACTCCCTTTAATTTTCCATTTATTTGTACCTTGCCTCTTTTATTCATCCACAACACGTTGGAGATCTCTTTGAATAAAATTAAATCAAATTGAATTGAAGTAATTAGAATGAGAAGTAGTATTGTAAAGTATATTATAGAACGGGGAAATGAGCCGGGGAATTATATTTACTCAAAAATTGTGTTTTATCTGTCAAACAAAGCATCTCGATATCTAGTTAAACGACTAACGGGTATTAGGTATACAGGATCCCCCAGGAAGACCTCCATTGGAGAGGCTGGCGTCCTATTCTGAAATGATGTAATTGATTGAACCAGAATAAAATATTCCTTATTCCCTCCCTTCCTCTCTCTCTCAACCTTCTATCTTCCCTCTCCCTCTTCTGTCTCTCCCCTCCTTCTCTACTTCCATTACTTCTGTCTTCTCTTTCTCTTCTCTCACCAACTCCTTACCACCTCTTTCCATCTCCCCTCCCTCTTCCTCCTTCGTCTCGCTCCTCTCCTCCTATGTCTCTTCTTTCTCTTTTCACTAATAAGGGAGTCTCATTGCGCATGTCTGTTACAGTACAGCCTGAGATAGATTCAGTTCAAATCTGTCTTCACCAATACCTTGTATAAATGATTTATGAAAACCAAATGCATGATGGGAAAGATGGGGGACTTGTGTTTTGGGAACATGTAAAACACATGGATATTGACATTAGAGGATTGTAAAATATTCCATGCTGAACATGGCATGTTTTCTATAGAGTTTACACTGGTCCATAAGTCTCAGAATTCCATGCGAATCAAGGTTCAAAATGGCGGCTATGTAAATCCCCTATTCCTTACTCTTACAACCTCCCTCCCTCCTCCTTTCATCTTTATACTCCCCTTCCCCACTGCCTCCCCTTTCTCTTCACCCTCCCAATAGCTCCTTACTCCGTGTTACCACCTGCCCTCCCTGACACTCTTTCATCTCTCTCCTTCTCTCCCTCTACTTTCTATTCCTTTGCTCTTTCCCTCTCTCTCCTCCTCTCCCTTCCTTCATTCTCCTCCTCTCCTCTTATGCATTCTCTCCATCAGGTCTGCCCTCCCTCTCACTCTTATATCTCTACTATCCTCTCCTCTACTTTCTCTTCTCTTTCTCTCCGTTTCTTTTCACTCCCTTCCCTCATTCTCCTCCTCTTACTCTATCTCCATACTCTCTATTAGATCTGCTTTCCCCCCACTGCCGCATCTCTACCTATTCTAAATACCCCACACCTACTTTATCCCTCACCCCCCCCCCACCACTGTGTCTCTACCCAGCCCTATCAGCTCCCTAATAGCTTTACTACATTCTAAATACCCCACACCTACTTTATCCCTCACCCCCCCCCACCACTGTGTCTCTACCCAGCCCTATCAGCTCCCTAATAGCTTTACTACATTCTAAATACCCCACACCTACTTTATCCCTCACCCCCCCCCCACCACTGTGTCTCTACTCAGCCCTATCAGCTGCCTAATAGCTTTACTACATTCTAAATACCCCACACCTACTTTATCCCTCACCCCCCCCCCCCCACCACTGTGTCTCTACCCAGCCCTATCAGCTGCCTAATAGCTTTACTACATTCTAAATACCCCACACCTACTTTATCCCTCACCCCCCCCCCACCACTGTGTCTCTACCCAGCCCTATCAGCTCCCTAATAGCTTTACTACATTCTAAATACCCCACACCTACTTTATCCCTCACCCCCCCCCACCACTGTGTCTCTACCCAGCCCTATCAGCTGCCTAATAGCTTTACTACATTCTAAATACCCCACACCTACTTTATCCCTCACCCCCCCCCCCACCACTGTGTCTCTACTCAGCCCTATCAGCTGCCTAATAGCTTTACTACATTCTAAATACCCCACACCTACTTTATCCCTCACCCCACCCACCACTGTGTCTCTACCCAGCCCTATCAGCTGCCTAATAGCTTTACTACATTCTAAATACCCCACACCTACTTTATCCCTCACCCCCCCCCACCACTGTGTCTCTACCCAGCCCTATCAGCTCCCTAATAGCTTTACTACATTCTAAATACCCCACACCTACTTTATCCCTCACCCCCCCCCCACCACTGTGTCTCTACTCAGCCCTATCAGCTGCCTAATAGCTTTACTACATTCTAAATACCACACACCTACTTTATCCCTCACCCCCACCCACCACTGTGTCTCTACCCAGCCCTATCAGCTGCCTATTAGCTTTACTACATTCTATATACCCCACACCTACTTTATCCCTCACCCCCCCCACCCACCACTGTGTCTCTACCCAGACCTATCAGCTGCCTAATAGCTTTACTACATTCTAAATACCCCACACCTACTTTATCCCTCACCCCCCCGCACCACTGTGTCTCTACCCAGCCCTATCAGCTCCCTAATAGCTTTACTACATTCTAAATACCCCACACCTACTTTATCCCTCACCCTCCCCACCACTGTCTCTACCCAGCCCTATCAGCTCCCTAATAGCTTTACTACATTCTAAATACCCCACACCTACTTTATCCCTCACCACCCCACCCCCCACCACTGTGTCTCTACCCAGCCCTATCAGCTGCCTAATAGCTTTACTACATTCTAAATACCCCACACCTACTTTATCCCTCACCCCCCCCCCCACCACTGTGTCTCTACCCAGCCCTATCAGCTGCCTAATAGCTTTACTACATTCTAAATACCCCACACCTACTTTATCCCTCACCCCCCCCCACCACTGTGTCTCTACCCAGCCCTATCAGCTCCCTAATAGCTTTACTACATTCTAAATACCCCACACCTACTTTATCCCTCACCCCCCCCCCCACTGTGTCTCTACCCAGCCCTATCAGCTGCCTAATAGCTTTACTACATTCTAAATACCCCACACCTACTTTATCCCTCACCCCCCCCCACCACTGTGTCTCTACCCAGCCCTATCAGCTGCTCCCTAATAGCTTTACTACATTCTAAATACCCCACACCTACTTTATCCCTCACCCCACCCCCACCACTGTGTCTCTACCCAGCCCTATCAGCTGCCTAATAGCTTTACTACATTCTAAATACCCCACACCTACTTTATCCCTCACCCCCCCCCACCACTGTGTCTCTACCCAGCCCTATCAGCTCCCTAATAGCTTTACTACATTCTAAATACCCCACACCTACTTTATCCCTCACCCCCCCCACCCACCACTGTGTCTCTACCCAGCCCTATCAGCTGCCTAATAGCTTTACTACATTCTAAATACCCCACACCTACTTTATCCCTCACCCCCCCCCCACCACTGTGTCTCTACCCAGCCCTATCAGCTGCCTAATAGCTTTACTACATTCTAAATACCCCACACCTACTTTATCCCTCACCCCCCCCCCCCACCACTGTGTCTCTACCCAGCCCTATCAGCTGCCTAATAGCTTTACTACATTCTAAATACCCCACACCTACTTTATCCCTCACCCCCCCCCCCACCACTGTGTCTCTACCCAGCCCTATCAGCTGCCTAATAGCTTTACTACATTCTAAATACCCCACACCTACTTTATCCCTCACCCCCCCCCCCACCACTGTGTCTCTACCCAGCCCTATCAGCTGCCTAATAGCTTTACTACATTCTAAATACCCCACACCTACTTTATCCCTCACCACCCCCCCCACCACTGTGTCTCTACCCAGCCCTATCAGCTGCCTAATAGCTTTACTACATTCTAAATACCCCACACCTACTTTATCCCTCACCCCCCCCCCCACCACTGTGTCTCTACCCAGCCCTATCAGCTGCCTAATAGCTTTACTACATTCTAAATACCCCACACCTACTTTATCCCTCACCCCCCCCCCACCACTGTGTCTCTACCCAGCCCTATCAGCTGCCTAATAGCTTTACTACATTCTAAATACCCCACACCTACTTTATCCCTCACCCCCCCCCCGCCCCACCACTGTGTCTCTACCCAGCCCTATCAGCTGCCTAATAGCTTTACTACATTCTAAATACCCCACACCTACTTTATCCCTCACCCCCCCCACCACTGTGTCTCTACTCAGCCCTATCAGCTGCCTAATAGCTTTACTACATTCTAAATACCCCACACCTACTTTATCCCTCACCCCCCCCCACCACTGTGTCTCTACCCAGCCCTATCAGCTGCCTAATAGCTTTACTACATTCTAAATACCCCACACCTACTTTATCCCTCACCCCCCCACCACTGTGTCTCTACCCAGCCCTATCAGCTCCCTAATAGCTTTACTACATTCTAAATACCCCACACCTACTTTATCCCTCACCCCCCCCACCACTGTGTCTCTACCCAGCCCTATCAGCTGCCTAATAGCTTTACTACATTCTAAATACCCCACACCTACTTTATCCCTCACCCCCCCCCCACCACTGTGTCTCTACCCAGCCCTATCAGCTGCCTAATAGCTTTACTACATTCTAAATACCCCACACCTACTTTATCCCTCACCCCCCCCCCCACCACCACTGTGTCTCTACCCAGCCCTATCAGCTCCCTAATAGCTTTACTACATTCTAAATACCCCACACCTACTTTATCTCTCACCCCCCCCCCCCACCACTGTGTCTCTACCCAGCCCTATCAGCTGCCTAATAGCTTTACTACATTCTAAATACCCCACACCTACTTTACCCCTCACCCCCCCCCCACCACTGTGTCTCTACCCAGCCCTATCAGCTGCCTAATAGCTTTACTACATTCTAAATACCCCACACCTACTTTATCCCTCACCCCCCCACCACTGTGTCTCTATCCAGCCCTATCAGCTGCCTAATAGCTTTACTACATTCTAAATACCCCACACCTACTTTATCCCTCACCCCCCCCACCCACCACTGTGTCTCTACCCAGCCCTATCAGCTCCCTAATAGCTTTACTACATTCTAAATACCCCACACCTACTTTATCCCTCACCCCCCCCACCACTGTGTCTCTATCCAGCCCTATCAGCTGCCTAATAGCTTTACTACATTCTAAATACCCCACACCTACTTTATCCCTCACCCCCCCCACCCACCACTGTGTCTCTACCCAGCCCTATCAGCTCCCTAATAGCTTTACTACATTCTAAATACCCCACACCTACTTTATCCCTCACCCCCCCCACCACTGTGTCTCTACCCAGCCCTATCAGCTCCCTAATAGCTTTACTACATTCTAAATACCCCCCACCTACTTTATCCCTCACCCCCCCCCCACCACTGTGTCTCTACCCAGCCCTATCAGCTGCCTAATAGCTTTACTACATTCTAAATACCCCACACCTACTTTATCCCTCACCCCCCCACCACTGTGTCTCTACCCAGCCCTATCAGCTGCCTAATAGCTTTACTACATTCTAAATACCCCACACCTACTTTATCCCTCACCCACCCCCCCACCACTGTGTCTCTACCCAGCCCTATCAGCTGCCTAATAGCTTTACTACATTCTAAATACCCCACACCTACTTTATCCCTCACCCCCCCCCCCACCACTGTGTCTCTACCCAGCCCTATCAGCTGCCTAATAGCTTTACTACATTCTAAATACCCCACACCTACTTTATCCCTCACCCCCCACCCACCACTGTGTCTCTACCCAGCCCTATCAGCTGCCTAATAGCTTTACTACATTCTAAATACCCCACACCTACTTTATCCCTCACCCCCCCCCACCACTGTGTCTCTACCCAGCCCTATCAGCTCCCTAATAGCTTTACTACATTCTAAATACCCCACACCTACTTTATCCCTCACCCCCCCCCACCACTGTGTCTCTACTCAGCCCTATCAGCTGCCTAATAGCTTTACTACATTCTAAATACCACACACCTACTTTATCCCTCACCCCCACCCACCACTGTGTCTCTACCCAGCCCTATCAGCTCCCTAATAGCTTTACTACATTCTATATACCCCACACCTACTTTATCCCTCACCCCCCCCCCACCACTGTGTCTCTACCCAGCCCTATCAGCTCCCTAATAGCTTTACTACATTCTAAATACCCCACACCTACTTTATCCCTCACCCCCCCCACCACTGTGTCTCTACCCAGCCCTATCAGCTCCCTAATAGCTTTACTACATTCTAAATACCCCACACCTACTTTATCCCTCACCCCCCCCACCACTGTGTCTCTACCCAGCCCTATCAGCTCCCTAATAGCTTTACTACATTCTAAATACCCCACACCTACTTTATCCCTCACCCCCCCCCCCACCACTGTGTCTCTACCCAGCCCTATCAGCTCCCTAATAGCTTTACTACATTCTAAATACCCCACACCTACTTTATCCCTCACCCCCCCCCCACCACTGTGTCTCTACCCAGCCCTATCAGCTGCCTAATAGCTTTACTACATTCTAAATACCCCACACCTACTTTATCCCTCACCACCCCCCCCACCACTGTGTCTCTACCCAGCCCTATCAGCTGCTCCCTAATAGCTTTACTACATTCTAAATACCCCACACCTACTTTATCCCTCACCCCACCCCCACCACTGTGTCTCTACCCAGCCCTATCAGCTGCCTAATAGCTTTACTACATTCTAAATACCCCACACCTACTTTATCCCTCACCACCCCCCCCCACCACTGTGTCTCTACCCAGCCCTATCAGCTGCCTAATAGCTTTACTACATTCTAAATACCCCACACCTACTTTATCCCCCCCCCCACCACCACTGTGTCTCTACCCAGCCCTATCAGCTGCCTAATAGCTTTACTACATTCTAAATACCCCACACCTACTTTATCCCTCACCCCCCCCCACCACTGTCTCTACCCAGCCCTATCAGCTGCCTAATAGCTTTACTACATTCTAAATACCCCACACCTACTTTATCCCTCACCCCCCCCACCACCACTGTGTCTCTACCCAGCCCTATCAGCTGCCTAATAGCTTTACTACATTCTAAATACCCCACACCTACTTTATCCCTCACCCCCCCCCCACCACTGTGTCTCTACCCAGCCCTATCAGCTCCCTAATAGCTTTACTACATTCTAAATACCCCACACCTACTTTATCCCTCACCCCCCCCACCACTGTGTCTCTACCCAGCCCTATCAGCTGCCTAATAGCTTTACTACATTCTAAATACCCCACACCTACTTTATCCCTCACCCCCCCCCCACCACTGTGTCTCTACCCAGCCCTATCAGCTGCCTAATAGCTTTACTACATTCTAAATACCCCACACCTACTTTATCCCTCACCCCCCCCCCACCACCACTGTGTCTCTACCCAGCCCTATCAGCTCCCTAATAGCTTTACTACATTCTAAATACCCCACACCTACTTTATCTCTCACCCCCCCCCCCCACCACTGTGTCTCTACCCAGCCCTATCAGCTGCCTAATAGCTTTACTACATTCTAAATACCCCACACCTACTTTACCCCTCACCCCCCCCCCACCACTGTGTCTCTACCCAGCCCTATCAGCTGCCTAATAGCTTTACTACATTCTAAATACCCCACACCTACTTTATCCCTCACCCCCCCCACCACTGTGTCTCTATCCAGCCCTATCAGCTGCCTAATAGCTTTACTACATTCTAAATACCCCACACCTACTTTATCCCTCACCCCCCCCACCCACCACTGTGTCTCTACCCAGCCCTATCAGCTGCCTAATAGCTTTACTACATTCTAAATACCCCACACCTACTTTATCCCTCACCCCCCCCCACCACTGTGTCTCTACCCAGCCCTATCAGCTCCCTAATAGCTTTACTACATTCTAAATACCCCCCACCTACTTTATCCCTCACCCCCCCCCCCACCACTGTGTCTCTACCCAGCCCTATCAGCTGCCTAATAGCTTTACTACATTCTAAATACCCCACACCTACTTTATCCCTCACCCCCCCCCACCACTGTGTCTCTACCCAGCCCTATCAGCTGCCTAATAGCTTTACTACATTCTAAATACCCCACACCTACTTTATCCCTCACCCCCCCCCACCACTGTCTCTACCCAGCCCTATCAGCTGCCTAATAGCTTTAGTACATTCTAAATACCCCACACCTACTTTATCCCTCACCCCCCCCCCCCCCACCACTGTCTCTCTACCCAGCCCTATCAGCTCCCTAATAGCTTCACTACATTCTAAATACCCCACACCTACTTTATCCCTCACCCCCCCCCACCACTGTGTTTCTACCCAGCCCTATCAGCTGCCTAATAGCTTTACTACATTCTAAATACCCCACACCTACTTTATCCCTCACCCCCCCCCACCACTGTGTCTCTACCCAGCCCTATCAGCTGCCTAATAGCTTTACTACATTCTAAATACCCCCCACCTACTTTATCCCTCACCCCCCCCCCACCACTGTGTCTCTACCCAGCCCTATCAGCTGCCTAATAGCTTTACTACATTCTAAATACCCCACACCTACTTTATCCCTCACCCCCCCCACCACTGTGTCTCTACCCAGCCCTATCAGCTGCCTAATAGCTTTACTACATTCTAAATACCCCACACCTACTTTATCCCTCACCCCCCCCCACCACTGTGTCTCTACCCAGCCCTATCAGCTGCCTAATAGCTTTACTACATTCTAAATACCCCACACCTACTTTATCCCTCACCCCCCCCCACCACTGTGTCTCTACCCAGCCCTATCAGCTGCCTAATAGCTTTACTACATTCTAAATACCCCACACCTACTTTATCCCTCACCCCCCCCACCACTGTGTCTCTACCCAGCCCTATCAGCTCCCTAATAGCTTTACTACATTCTAAATACCCCACACCTACTTTATCCCTCACCCCCCCCCCCACCACTGTGTCTCTACCCAGCCCTATCAGCTGCCTAATAGCTTTACTACATTCTAAATACCCCACACCTACTTTATCCCTCACCCCCCCCCCACCACTGTGTCTCTACCCAGCCCTATCAGCTGCCTAATAGCTTTACTACATTCTAAATACCCCACACCTACTTTATCCCTCACCCCCCCCCCCACCACTGTGTCTCTACCCAGCCCTATCAGCTGCCTAATAGCTTTACTACATTCTAAATACCCCACACCTACTTTATCCCTCACCCCCCCCCCCCACCACTGTGTCTCTACCCAGCCCTATCAGCTGCCTAATAGCTTTACTACATTCTAAATACCCCACACCTACTTTATCCCTCACCCCCCCCCCCCACCACTGTGTCTCTACCCAGCCCTATCAGCTGCCTAATAGCTTTACTACATTCTAAATACCCCACACCTACTTTATCCCTCACCCCACCACTGTGTCTCTACCCAGCCCTATCAGCTGCCTAATAGCTTTACTACATTCTAAATACCCCACACCTACTTTATCCCTCACCCCCCCCCCCACCACTGTGTCTCTACCCAGCCCTATCAGCTGCCTAATAGCTTTACTACATTCTAAATACCCCACACCTACTTTATCAGCCTTTTATATCCATGTAAAATATAGCAGACACAAAACCTATAGAGAGAGAAGCAGTGCCTGCCTTGGTGTCATTATTCTATTTCTTCTCCACTGACTATGTTATAGTCTGTTACATGAAAGGCATGCCTAGGCATTTCTCTCATAAGTGATGTGTTTCAGAAAAATGAGTCATAAGTCGCAAAATTGATATTTTTCAGTCTTTCTTCACAAGATCACATTATTGGAATGTTCTGATTTTTGGAGAGTCTGTCCCTTATAGTTGTGTCAATCAATGTATCAAATGTCAGGACAATCTATGTAATATATCCTTTCATTTTAAAGGTCCTCATATGGACTACATTTAGTTACTTTACTGTTTAGTGACGCCCAGAAATATTGGAAACTTTTTTTTCAAAAACGAAAATATCAAACTTAAAATCTAGAAATACTTATTATTTTATTTGACTGTTTACTATCATTGGAATCGGCTTGATTTCATCTTTTCAAATATAATAATATCTCAAAATCAATTTTTTGCGACTTATGACTCATATTCCTGAAACACATCACATTTGTGATGTGTTGCAGAAAGATGAGTCATAAATCGAAAAGATTTTGAGAATACAGTGGAACCTACATAAAGACCACCTCATAATAGAGACCACCCCGCTATTAGGACCAGTTTGCCCAGTCCCGAATTATTCCCTCTTATTTGATTTAGAGCCCTCTGATGAGACCACCTCGCTATGAGACCAAAAATCATTCAGTCCCAAGGGTGGTCTTAATAGAGAGGTTCCACTGTATATTTGAAAAGTGAATTTGGTAAGATAGTGAATATGATATCATAGTGAATTTGGTAAGATTTTCATGTGTAAATTCATGTCATTCAAAGCCGACATACCTGTTATTATTAAGTTGTTATTAAGCCCTATAAAGGGATTTTTCACATTATTGTTGTAACAAACATTCAAGAAAGAGACGTCGGCAGTCATCGGAAGAACTGACATGTCTCGGTGTCAGATTTGACCGACCCATTGTGAACAAAATCATGCAATAATTACGGGCGCTCTCAGAAAAACAATGGGTTCATTGACTGAGACATGACCCTTTTCTATGTAATTGTATGATGACTTGGAAATAAAAACACTTATATATAATAAAGAATTTCTGAATTGAATTGAATTGAAGATTAAAGTTGCACTCTCAGCTAACGTCAGTCAGAGCCGAACATGTTCAACTTCTTTTTCCATTTTTTTCCAACCCATCTAAAAGTCTTAGGACCAAAACTTTGTCCAGTTGTTTTTTCTACAGCGTCCTCATTTGTATTTGGAGGACCCGCCTGAATCCTTTCATGCGACGAATACACTTATTATCTTACACTTCAGTCATAATAGTGAATTTGGTAAGATTTATTTTGGCATAATATAGCTGGGAACACAGAGTGGATTTCAGCAATGTCAACATTTAAGCAATCTAAAATGTATAGACAAGTACTAGGAAAATAGCTAAATATAAGATATAAGATTGGATGTAAACCACTTTCAGTCATTGACGAAAGTGGCATTGTTTCCATCATAAAAAGAAATTGTAAAATTTGCAAAGAAGGACGGGAGACCTCCCACCCGCTGGAGAATCCCTTCTCATCGCAATCATCGATTGAATAAAAGTATCTTAATACTTAATACTTAATAGTCCATAGAATGACCTTAGAAACCCAACTATATATTTGATACACTGTCTTAATGTTAGAAAATACCAAACATAAAATATAGAAATACTTTTTAGATTTCCTAAACAAACGTTAACATTGTTGGAATATACTCAATAAGATCTTTCGGAATATGATGATATCTCAACATCCATTGTGACAGATAATAGCAGCCATATCATAGTTGTGATATATTCAGTAATAACACCGTCTCAGCCTTGTATGTAACAGACCCTAGCCCCACCTCTACCACTTGCCTGACTCAAGAAGTGATGTATTCAGTAATAACACCGTCTCACGCCTGTCTGTAACAGACCCTAGCCCCACCACTTGCCTGACTCAAGAAGTGATGTATTCAGTAATAACACCGTCTCAGGCCTCTCTTTAACAGACCCTAGCCCCACCGCTTGCCTGACTCAAGTAGTGAAGTAAAGGCTTTTGTATTGTCTAAATACTGCGCGCCAAGTTTAGCACTATTCTATTACTATTTTATTTTATGTGGGAAAGTGCTGCGTGCTGGCACCAACCTGTTGCCTTTATACAACATTCAGCTCTCAACAACCGTTTATATAATGAATATTCTTTATGATGTTTTCTCATTTATGTTTATGACATTTATAGTAGAACCTTGTAAAACCCCTCTCTTTCTCCTCTGTCTCTCAATCTCTCTCCTCTTGTACTCTATGTCGTTCCTTCTCTTTCACTCTGACTCATTCTCTCCCTCTCTCTCCCTCTCTCTCTCCCTCTCTCTCTCCCTCTCTCTCTCCCTCTCTCTCCCTCTCTCCCTCTCTCTCTCTTCCTCTCTCTCCCCTCTCTCTCCCTCTCTCTCTCCCTCTCTCTCCCTCTCTCCCTCTCTCTCTCTTCCTCTCTCTCTCCCCTCTCTTCCTCTCTCTTCCTCTCTGCCTCTGCCTCTCTCTCTCTCTCCTCCGTCTCTCCTCTCTCTCTCCCCCTCTCTCCCCCTCTCTCCTCCCTCTCTCCTCCCTCTCTCTCTCTCCCTCTCTCTCCTCTCTCTCTCCCTCTCTCTCCTCTCTCTCCTCTCTCTCTCTCTCCCTCTCTCTCACTCTCCCTCTCTCCCCCTCTCTCCCCCTCTCTCCCCCTCTCTCCTCTCTCTCCCCTCTCTCTCTCACTCTCCCTCTCTCCCTCTCTCTCCTCTCTCTCCCCTCCCTCTCTCACTCTCCCTCTCTCTCCTCTCTCTCCTCTCTCTCCCTCTCTCTCCCCCTCCCTCTCCCTCTCTCTCCCTCTCTCTCTCCCTCTCTCTCTCCCCTCTCTCTCCTCTTCTCTATGTCATTCCTTCTCTATCCCTCTACCTCTCATTCTCTCTCCTTCTCTCCTCTTTCTCTCCTCTTTCTCTCCTTCTCTCTCTCTCGTTCTCTCTCGTTCTTTCTCCTCTCTCTCCCTCCTCAGGCACTCCTCCCTCTCTCCACTATCCACTCTCTCTGTCTCTCCCCCTCTCTCCTCCCTCTCTCCTCTCTCCTCCCTCACACTATCTCTTTCCTACCATCTTTCTCCCCTCTCCATCTTCACTCGCTCTCTCTCTCTGCCCCTCTTTTTCCCACTCTCACTCTCTTTCTCTCTCTTTCCCTCTCTTTTTCCTTTCTCTCCTCCCTTTCTATCTCTCCTCTCTCGCTCCTCGTTCTCTCTTTCCATTGATCTCTCCCCCTTCTTCCATCTCTCTCCTCCCTCTTTTCATTCTCTCTCCCCCTTCTTCCATCTCTCTCCTCCCTCTTTTCATTCTCTCTCCCCCTCCTTCCCTCTCTCTCCTCTCTCCCTTTCCATTTCTCTCTCGCTCCTGACTCGCTCCTCTCTCTCTCCCCTTCTCCCTCCCCCTCTATCCCTCTCTCTGTCCCTTCTCTCTATCCCTTCTCTCTCCTCTCTCTCCTCTCTCTCCTCTCCCTCTCCCTCTCTCCTCTCCCTCTCTCCTCTCTCTCCTCTCTCTCCTCTCTCTCCTCTATCCCTTTCCATTTCTCTCTGGCTCCTGACTCGCTCCTCTCTGTCTCTCTCTTTCCCTCTCTCTCTCCTCTCTCTTTTTCCATTTCTCTCTCCCCCTCCCCCTATCCTTCCCTATCTCTCTTCCTCGTTGCCCCTCTAACTGTTCTTCACCACCACTTTCCCTCCCCCTCCCTCCCACACCCCACTCCCCCTTACGGTAGTACCTTAAAGCTTATACCCATTATGATCCCTATCTATAATACATGCATGAATCATTCCCTTGGTGAACGGCACAAGAAGCTCTATTGATTTAAGCTTGCATTAATAAGGCAGCTGTCACTAAATACCTCGCCAATACAAAATCCCATCCGCAGCCAATCTAAAATGCATAGGAACATTATAACATGGTGGCGGGTACAAGGCCTGTCACGATGCCTCACTCACTCTCCCTCCTATGTTAATATAGCGCTTACGGAGAACACAAGGAGAGCACTCTTGTCTGACTTTAGATTGTGTCATCATCACTTAAAGCTGCACTCTTGGTTAATAGTTTTTTAGTGTTTTTTTAAACATTTTCTATAGGTTTTTTTTTAACATTTTCTATAGTTTTTTAACAACGTTTTCTATAGTTTTTTAAAAACATTTTCTATAGTGTTTTTTAAAATGCATAGGAACATTATAACATGGTGGCGGGTACAAGGCCTGTCACTATGCCTCACTCTCCTCCTGCTCCTATGTTAATATAGCGCTTACAGGGAGAACATGAGTACAGCACTTCATTCTCATGTCTGACTTTAGATTGTGCCTTAAAGATCCACTCTCAGTTAAAATCTTTTGTTTTTCTATTTTCTATAGTCTTTTTAACATTTTCTTTTGTGGGTTTTTTTAAACATTTTCTATAGTGGTTGTTTTTAACATTTTCTATGGTTTTGTAAAAAAAATTCTATAGTTTTGTCAAACATTTCCTATAGTTTTTTAAACATTTTCTATAGTGTTTTTAACATTTTCTATAGTGTTTTTAAAATGCATAGGAACATTATAACATGGTGGAGGGTACACAGCCTGTCACTATGCCTCACTCTCCTCCTGCTCCTATGTTAATATAGCGCTTACGGGGAGAACATGAGTACAGCACTTCATTCTCATGTCTGACTTTAGATTGTGTCATCATCACTTAAAGCTGTACTCACAGTTAACCTTTTCTATAGTGTTTTTTAACATTTTCTAGTGTTTTTTAACATTTTCTATAGTTTTGTTTAAACATTTTCTACAGTGTTTTTTAGAACATTTTCTATAGTTTTGTTTAAACGTTTTCTACAGTGTTTTTTAAAACATTTTCTATAGCTTTTCAAAACATATCCTTGTTCGTTTTTTTTAAATTCTTTTTTTTTAAACTTTTTCTGTTTTCAAAAAATATGTTCTATTGTTTTTAAAAAAACATTTTCTATAGTTTTTTGTAAAGCATTTTGTTAATCATTTTTCTGTAACTCGCCTTCACCCAAACCTCGCAGATTGTTGAGAATTTTTTAAAGGCTCTAAATATAGTTCAGCATAACTGGAATGATTTTTGTTTTAATTGACGCAATACCAAATATACCTAGATATACTAATCATTTTTCTCAGCCCCTATTAAGAATGTACTTCCCTTTAAAAAGTCTTATTCATATTTCACATGTTTAAGTTTGCAATTATACACATTATTAGAAAAATCTCATTCTGCAAAATGCAAAGTTCTCAAGATCGAAGGAATTTCTGATCAATTTGTGGTCTTATAGCGAGGTGGTCTCACTAGCGGGGCTAATCTAATAAGAGGAGAGCAATTCGGGACTGAGAGAAACTGGTCTTAATAGAGGGGTGGTCTCTACGGAGAGGTGGACTTTATGCGAGGTTCCATTGTATTATTATTTTATACAAATTTAATGATCTATGAAAACGAAATGCATGATGGGAAAGATTAGGACTTGTATAGGGCGCGTAAGTAGTCCACCGCGGCGATTTTTTGAGTCGCGCTACTGTAGGAGTTTCATGACGTCATGTGGACATGTCGCATGAAAGTCCCATAGCCCCAACGTTACCGCGGTATTTAATCTCTGTTCTTTCAACGATCATATAGTTTTATGAGTTCTAACTTACATATATCCATCTTTAGAGGCAAACGATTTCAACTATAGCCTCCATAATCGTTATACCTTTACTGGGGCGATGTATAGAGTGATTATTTATTGCCGCAATGCTAACCCTATGGGGATTGTTTACTTCCGGTCCACACATCGGTACAACTGCGCGACTAATTTTTGTTAATTCGCGCCCCGCCGCCATGACACTTACACACTCTATTATGGAAACATGTATATCACATGAAATGAATATTGACACTAAAGCATTAATAAATGTTCCATGCTGAATATGGCATGTTACCTATAGATTTTATACTGTACCATTGGTTCCATAATTCGATGCGAATCAGGATTCAAAATGGCGGCTATACAAATCTCCAATACACCCCTGCACCTTCTATGTTATTCCAGTGCTCGTGGGTAGGAAGAGGAGAAGGTCATGTGACCTCATGTCATGGTTCTGGGCTGTGATTGGCGGATTGTGTCTGGAGGCGTGACTTTATAACATTGTGATTATACAGGACTTTATATGTGGGTGAAGTCGCCAGAAAATGTACAATTCACCTTCACCAATCCTCCCAAATAACCAACATTTAAGACAAAAATAAGGTTCAAAATTCAGTTCAACATAGGCAGACTGATTGACTGAATCAAGGCAATTCCAAATGTAATCAGGTATACCCAGTATTGACCATTTTTAAAGCCTAATTTAGCAGCATTCACTAAAAGTGGCGAGATGCCGATTTTCTGAAAATCTGATGTGTCAGAGGAAAATGAGTGACTTGTCACAAAAAGTAGATTTTGAGATCATGAATCTATGACTTTAGATAGGTACATATGGGTCAGATCATTAGAAAATGTACAATCAGCAGTTCTACACATTTTGTAAACTATGCTAAATTTGACTGAAACATGGTTAATACTAGATATATCTGAGTATATTTGGTATTGACCCCTGTGTGCGAAAACATGGACGGGTGGCCCACCTAGTCAAGATCATTTTTGACAACAAAAATAAAAACAAAGACATATCATTCACCTCCATCGCATCAAGCTCCGGTGCCCCAAACATAAGTATTAGCAGCGGTAGGAGCAGCCTGAATACGTTGCTTGAGTCACTCACCTCAAATCGCTCAACAAAAGATGACCACAAAAAGATGGAAGTAGACAACAAGGAAAAACCAGAGGTTGACTTAAAGACCCTATCAGCCGATCTCACCGTCAGTGATTCTGACGAGGATGACCTCACCCCAGGGACCAGAACCCCTTTGGAGAAAAGCGCCGACACAACACCCAAAAGTAATCTCAGCCCCATAGCTGCGATTATGAAAGATATACGCCTTATGGACCCACCAACCCCAAAACCTAAATAAAAAGAAAAAGAAGCCATGAAAACAACAACAACTGCGCCTACACCCCCAACTGATAAATTGCCACATCGCCCTTGGAAAAACCAAGACGAAGCAAAAACCACAATCCCCGAAACACAAGAAGAGACACACCATACGAGAGAGAAAACAACTGGACGACCCAAAAATCTTCAGACCATGGGAAACAACCAAGAAGAGTCACAGATCCAAACCATATGACCCTGCAAGAAAGGCTCAAGAAGAGTATATTCCACGCCCCCGAAGCATACATTCCCAATCTACAATCCAACACCAATAAACAGACAGGACCATGGAAATATTGGCAAAGGCCGAATAATTTACGATCTATGGAGAATCATAAATAACATTGACCAAGATATCGGCAAAGCGATGCAAGAGATTATGATAAAGAGAGAGTATCTCAAAATGGATTGAAATTATTAAACGAGTTATTGACATCTTTTTCTACAGAAGTTATACAGAATTTATACATATTATCAATTGATCTATGTTCAATTACTTCATATTATATATGAAATAACAAAATTTTATCAATGTTATATTCACTCTTTAAATGCCTTTGAAATGAACTATAAATAATCTCTCTAGCCCTAGTATCAACCAAGTAATCAGCTTTTAAAATATCAGCCAATCAGAGGCCTTATCTAAACTTATTGACATGGTAACCAAGCAACCCAACTTACACTATATTTATATACCCCCTGCCAGTTTCACTGTAAATCATTCCCTGACGAAAGATCAACTAGTATCCGAAACGTAGAAATCACCTGACCATTGTATAAAGTTTGAATAAAACTTAAAGATCACAACAATCAGCTGACTCATGGTTTTGATGTCCATCAACTATTATTATATTTGGTATTGCCCTTGCTCAAACAATCTGTTTGGTTTTGTTGAACGGTATTTGAAGCACATTTAGTTATTTGAGAGGATTGGTGAAGACTAATTGTACATTTTAGATCATCAAAAAACGAAATCATAAAAATATTTAGGATAAAGGAAAGAAAAAAACAAGAAAAATATTGTTGGGACACTTTAGCTGGGACTGCAGCTTTAACGTGAATATTGAAAGTAGAATCATATAACATGTGTTAGATACCTAGAACTGGAACTGCGATCTAGCGATATTGTAGGAAAGAAATAAGATTGAACTTGTGTTTGACAATGATTAAGGGTCAGATTTTCAGAAAATGTACAATTGGCAGCTGTACACATTGAGTAAATACTGCTAAATTAAACTGCAATTTGGTCCATACTAGGTATATTCGAGTATATTTGGCTTTGCATTGATTCTAGCAATCTGTTTGGTTAGGTTGAACTGTATTTTGAACTTTACTTTTGTCTGAAATTTGGGTTATTTGAAAGGATTGGTGAAGATGAATAATTGTACATTTTCTGGCGACATCACCCATTTAGACTGAATTCATTTTGTTGTTTCACAAGGCTGAACTGATCTGGATGGCATTAGAGCACTTTATTATATGCGCATTCCATATGAGACGTGCTATAAGTGGGGTGCTATAAAAATATTCATATAGGACGCGTCCTATAAAAATGTAATTGTCTAAAAATAGCTCTGTTGAATGCTTCGCGGAGCTTTGGCTCTCCGCGAAGCATGTAAACAAATGCCCGCGATCAGTAATCCACCCGTAATTCTGGTACTATGATTGTAGAAATACATAATAAAAAACACATTATTAAATAGAGCATGATATAAGATTTGTTAATGTAGGCCAAGAAATGGCTGCGATATGAACGTTTTAAGTCAACAATATAAGTAGGCCTAAAAACTGCATGATCGCACAATGGGCACCAAACATTGTAGGCCTACTAACGGGGCTGTCAGCGGGGCAGCGGGGCTCTCTGAGACTTCTTTAGCATGATTTTAGTGACATCTGATGACATATGATCAAACTTTATGCACATATAATAAAACAAATCCCCGCGATCGGTAATCCACCCGTGATTCTGGTACTATAACTATAGAAATACATAATAAAACCTACATCATTAAATAGAGCATTAAATTCTCTTTTGAATGATATAAATTGTATTAATGTAGCTCAAGGAATGGCCATGATATGAACGTTTTAATTCATCAACATACTAACGGGGCTATCAGTGGGGCTGTCAGCGGGGCTCTCTGAGACTTCTTTAGTATTTTTTCAGTGACATCTGATGACATAATGATCAAATTGTATGCACATATAATAAATATAGAATGGAACTCGCCGGCAGTAATCGAAAATTTATAGGACTTGATTCGTCCACATAAGCACTCTGCCTACGGCATCGTGCTTATGTGGACGAATCTCGTCCTATAAATTTTCGATTATTGCCGGCTCGTCCTGTTCTCTCTATATGTTGCTGTTCTATACAGCTCTAACACTGATGAAGGAAATAATCACTTGAGTCGTCATCTTCTCTTTCTTCCATTTTATTATCTCAGGTCCAATATTGAGAACAATGTCGCCTCGGGAACAAAACTAGTTTCCAGATACGATCTACAACGTTAATATAAGCCAGCATTTGACTTTATGAAATACAGTAACTTGAGACGCAATAAAAGCTATAGTGTAGTATATATGTGATGTGTTCCAGGAAAATAAGTCACAAGTCGCAAAATTGATATATCTTAAAGTGATTTTTCACAAGATCTCTTTATCAAAATGTTTTGATTTTTAGAGGGTCTATCCCTTTTAGTCATATGAACCTACACAACAAATGTCAGGACATTGTCTCAAATATATTTTTACGTTTTGAAGGCCTTCGTATGGAGCATATTTAGTTACTTTACGGGTTAATACCCATCCAGAAACATTGCAAACGTGTTTTTTTTCAAAAATAAAAATATCAAACTTGAAATATAGAAATACTTATTAGGTGTCCTATATAGTGTTTACTCTCATTAGAATCAGCTTGATCTCCTCCTTTCAAATATGGTGATATCTCAAAATCCATATTTTGCGACTTTTCCTGTTTTCCTAAAACGGATCACATATAAGCAATGATGATGTACGTGGGTCAGATTTTCAGAAAATGTACAATTCACCTTCACCAATCCTCTCAAATAACCTACATTTAAGACATGAGTGAGCGTCAAAATCGAGTTTAACATAACAGAACTGATACTTTAAATCAATGCGATACCAAATATACTCAGATATACCTGGTATTCATCATTTTCCAGCCTAATTTAGCAGAACTCTATAAGTGTGTAGAGCTGCCAATTGTACATTATCTGGCAATCTGACCCACGTATTTAACGCCATGTAAAACTTAAAGAGTACCATATATACCTGCGTATAAGCTGGACCCCATGTATTAGCCCCCACCCCGTTTATAAGCCGGGGGTTCAGCCCTTCCTAACGTTAATATAAGCCGGGCCCCGTTTATAAGCAGGGTGCCTGTAACTGGATGGAAACATGGAGGGCCTGGTCTCTTTTTAGGAGGAAGATGCTGAAGAGATCGGCCAGAACAGGTTCTTAGTGGATGATAAATGTGATGTGTTTCAGGAAAATGAGTCATAAGTCGCACAATTGATATTTTTCAAAGTGTTTTTTTCACAAGATCACATTATTGCAATGTTCTAAGTTTTAGGGAGTTTTTTCCACATGGATGTATCAATCGAGGTATCAAATATCAGGACAATCTATGTAATATATCCTTTCGTTTTAAAGGTCCTTATATGGACTACATTCAGTTACTTTACTGATTATTGACCCCCAAATATATTGGAAACTTTTTTTTCAAAAATGAAAATATCTAACTTAAAATTTAGAAATACTTATTAGATTATTAGACTGCTTACTATCATTGGAATCGGCTTGATCTCATTGTTTCAAATATAATGGTATCTCAAAATCTATTTTTTGCGACTTATGACTTATTTTCCTGAAACACATCTCAAATGATAAAAGAACTCATTTGTATTTGATAAGTTGTGAATTCTGGTAGTGTTTTTTGTTGAATTGAAGTTTAAAATACGAAAACCAGAGCAATGAATAAAGATAATAGTAAAAATGTTTCAACCAAATCTACTGGTTTTCAATTATTGTAATATAAGCCGGGCCCCGAATATAAGCCCACCCCGAATATAAGCCCACCCCGAATATAAGCCCACCCCGAATATAAGCCGGGTCAATTCACCATTTGAAATTAATATAAGAGCTTTTTAAACGTCCTTACTCCACGTTGATGTATGTACCACATGCTATTTGTATGGGCGGGAGTAGTGTGGTAATTTGCACCAGTTCAACGCATGTGGTATGACTTCCTGTCCCCAGTAAACATAGCCATATAAGGTAAGCATAGTAACCTGGGAGTAAACATAGAACCTAAATTTGAATGTGGTACTCAGAATATTATTACACTGTCCTTGATGCAAGGTATTTTTCATAACCCACTCACATATCGTCTTGTGGGCCACGAAAAAACAAACATCTCGGACAGTGCAATAGTATCCCTGGTATCACATTCTCATCAGATTCTATCTATTTTTTAATAATTATTTGCGAGACCACCTTTCCTGTGATGACTTCACTTATTGTTGCTTGCGGCTGTTTTTGCTCAACCAATTCAACTTCAAATTACTATATGGGTCAGATTTTCAGAAAATGTACAATTCGCCTTCACCAATCCTCTCGAAAAACCCACTTTTAAGACAAAAATTAGCTTCAAAATGCAGTTTAACAGAACAGAACAGATACTTTAAATCAATGTGATACCAAATATACTCAGATATACCCGGTATTCATTTTTAGCCAAATTTAGCAGAATTTCCTAAATGTGTAGAGCTGGCAATTGTACATTTTCTGGAAATCTGACCCAGATAAACATATAACAGCAGCAGAATATTGATAAATTCGGTCCTGTACAATAGTCACAATATGTGTTTCAGGAAAATGAGTCATAAGTCGCAAAACATGGATTTTGAGATATCACCATAGTTGAAAAAATGAGATCAAGCTGATTCAAATGATAGTAAACAGTCTATTAATCTAATAAGTATTTCTAGATTTTTAGTTTGATATTTTCGTTTTTGAAAAAAAAAGTTCCCAATATTTCTGGGGGTCAATAAACAGTAAAGTAACTAAATGTAGTCCATATGAGGACCTTTAAAACGAAAGGATATATTTCATAGATTGTCCTGAAATTTGATACATATATCTATAGAGCTATGAGTGATCAACCTTAAAAAAATTAGAACATTCCAATAATGTGATCTTGCAAGAAAAACATTTTGTAAAATATAAATTTTGCGACTTATGACTTATTTTCCTGAAACGCATCACATATGAGTCAATTTTGTAGGATTGTTTTTGTCATAAAAGCTGACAACGCAGTTTTAAGTAGCTCATCGTTTTGTGGCTTTGAAGATAGTTTCATAAGCATAAGCATATTTGGCTAATAGAGGACTTGTCATGAAGTCAGTTTGGTTTTAATTTTGATTTGTATGAACTTTTGATGTTCCATTATTAGGTCTAACATTCTCCGACCTTACAGTGTATATCAGGAAAAAGAAAGAAAATATAGAAAAGAAGATCAAATAATTATAAATGGTATAATAGGGGATTTGCAAAGCCGCCATTTTGAATCTTGATTCACATGGAATTATGGGAGTAATGGTACAGTATAAAATCTATAGAAAACATTTTATCTTGAGCATGGACTATTTATCACTGCTCTTATTATGACAATATCCATGTGTTATACATGTTTCTATAACACAAGCCCCATCTTTCCCATCATGCATTTGGTTTTCATAGATGATTCATGAAAGCTATGATATCGGGGAAAACATTCTTGCAATTTTCATAAAATTGTTGCTAAATATTTGTATGTCAGATTTGAACTGAATCTATCCCATCATGCACTGCCATGGACATGCGCAGTAAGACATGCAAATCCCCTATTGCATAAAGTCATAATACATAATGCTGAATTAGATATTTATTACCTATGATGAAACTCTTGAATTCCGAATAAAAATGTTCCATAATTTAACAAAGGGTTTCTGCAAAAAAGGATTCACCTTAGCCACTCTGCATTTCAGTGCATGCTGGGATACATAATAGGGGATTTTTATATGTCACTGTGCATGTATGTTACTGCTGGGATACACAATAGGGGGTTTGTATGTCTCACTGTACATGTCTGTTCCAGTGCATGCTGGGATACACAATAGGGGACTTGTATGTCTCACTGCACATGTCTGGTACAGTGCATGCTGGGATACACAATAGGGGACTTGTATGTGTCACTGCCCATGTCTATTACAGTGCATGCTGGGATACACAATAGGGGGCTGGAAAATATGGACACTTGCATTGGCGAATTAAGATCCAAAACTCCATACATGCATGCCCCCTATTGTATTAAAACAAATGATGATTTTACCTTGCTCCAACCTCTTTTAGAATAATTACTTCAACTAATATTGAAAGCTACTCACCAAAGAAACCTGTTATTGGCCAGACGTTAAGTCATTTGAAAATTACAAGTTTTTCTGTTAAAGTTTTTATTCAATTTAAATGAGAAACATGTCCTTCAAACTATCCAATAACTCTTATTAAACTAAAAAAAAAAGTAAAAGTAAATAGTAAAATAAAGTGCTGTTAAAAGGCAATTACCAGTGCTTTTGGATGATCTGGTCGATTTGTTAATCCCATCAATTGAGCAATATAAATAATGGCAACCTTTTTTAAACAGATTCAGGCGAAGGTTCCCATGATCTGTATAGTGTTTTATACCGCCTTCAGGGGGAGGGTGGGGGTTACAGACCAGGGCCGTTCCGGGGAGTTGTGATATCCATCTTTACGCTGCCTGTCGGCCTTGCTGACCAAATGTATATAAATGAATTATCACTTGACCACAAGTGGTTAGCATTACAGAGCGGGGTCTGGACGCTAAATCACAGGTATGATAGTTTTTTGTTTTCATCATTCTTATCACTTACACTCACCAGAAAAAGGAGAAAACGCTAGTAAAATGATAATTCTAAATTAATGTAAGTAAAAAATAATTTGTTGTGTTGGTATATTTATTTCTGATTAAATGCACTTCCTATCTCTTGTCCTACTTAGAGAGCCTCAAATCTGAGGAATGGAGAAGGGGGCCGCTCTAAAACCACAGGACCGGTCCTGTGGTTTAGAGCGGCCCCCTTCTCCAGTCATTTGGTTGCATTATCTTATCTGCCCCCCAGATCGGCGTGTTCAAAATCAGGTCTGATTAGTCAGAGGAGAAACAGAGGGCAGTCAGAGGGGAAACAGAGGGCAGTCAGAGGAGAAAGTGAGGACAGTCAGAAAGGGAACAGAGGGCAGTCAGAGGGGAAACAGAGGGCAGTCAGAGGAGAAACAGAGGGCAGTCAGAGGGGAAACAGAGGGCAGTCAGAGGAGAAAGTGAGGACAGTCAGAAAGGGAACAGAGGACAGTCAGAGGGGAAACAGAGGACAGTCAGAGGAGAAACAGAGGGCAGTCAGAGAAGAAATAGAAGGCAGTCAGAGGACAGTCAGAGGGGAAACAGAGGACAGTCAGAGGAGAAACAAAGGGCAGTCAGAGAAGAAATAGAGGGCAGTCAGAGGACAGTCAGAGGGGAAACAGAGGACAGTCAGAGGGCAGTCAGAGGAGGAATAGAGGGCAGTCAGAGGGCAGTCAGAGGAGAAACAGAGGGCAGTCAGAGGAGAAACAGAGGGCAGTCAGAGAAGAAATAGAAGGCAGTCAGAGGACAGTCAGAGGGGAAACAGAGGACAGTCAGAGGGGAAACAGAGGGCAGTCAGAGGAGGAATAGAGGACAGTCAGAGGGCAGTCAGAGGAGGAATAGAGGGCAGTCAGAGGAGAAATAGAGGGCAGTCAGAGGGGAAACAGAGGGCAGTCAGAGGACAGTCAGAGGAGGAATAGAGGGCAGTCAGAGGAGGAATAGAGGGCAGTCAGAGGAGGAATAGAGGGCAGTCAGAGGGCAGTCAGAGGAGAAACAGAGGGCAGTCAGAGGAGAGATTTTAGCGTGAGAACGGTCTGTAGGCCCAGGGACGTCCCTGGTGATATCTCAAAATCCAATTTTTGCGACTTGTGTCTCATTTTCCTCAAACACATCACATTTTTGTTGTCAGTCAGCAATAGTGGAACATTATCAAAATGTAACACTTTAACACTAATATAATAAAATAGAATAAAAT
Organism: Sthenelais limicola; assembly: GCA_942159475.1. Classification (NCBI taxonomy): domain Eukaryota; kingdom Metazoa; phylum Annelida; class Polychaeta; order Phyllodocida; family Sigalionidae; genus Sthenelais; species Sthenelais limicola. The sequence continues at coordinate 6,248,245 of OW804101.1, read as the reverse complement.
TTATTTGTATAGATCTGCTGATTGTACACATTCCAACACCTTGGCCCGTATAGAAGCATATTTGCTGCTGTATATTTGCTTATGGGTCAGATTTCAGAAAATGCACAATTGGCAGCTCTTACACATTTACTAAATTTTGCTAAATTAGTCTGAAAAATGGTCATTACTTGGTAGTCTCTTTTTCAAATTTCGGTAACTACCGACCCTTTTGTCTATTTATATAATTTTCGTCTGTACTCATTTGTACTCTTCGAAAAGACAAATAAAAGACTTCTTATCTTATCTTATCTTATATATATCTGAGTATATTTGGTATCGCATTGATTTAAAGTATCAGTTCTGTTATGTTAAACTGCATTTTGAAGCTCATTTTTGTCATAAATGTGGGTTATTAAGAGGATTGGTGAAGGCGAATTGTACATTTTCTGAAAATCTGACTCATTATATGTTCACTACTTTGCATATAGTGCCGGTGCGCTGGGAATACATACAGGCGGCGGTAAAAAGCCTCTCAACATTGCAAATGTTACTTTTGGGTCAGATTTTCAGAAAACGTACAATCGGCAGCTCTACAAACTTGATAAATTCTGTTAAATTAGACAAAACAATTATAAATAATGGGTATATCAGAGTACCTTTGGCATTGGGTTGATTAGAAATATCGCTCTCATTGTGTTAAACTGCACTTTGAACCTCACTTTTCATTTAAATTTGGGTTATTTGAAAGGATTGGTGAAGGTGAATTGTACATTTTCTGAAAATTTTACCCTTTTACGAAGGAGAGTAATTGGATGCATGAGGAATACAAATTCAGGCCAATTTAGCTCGTTGTGTTCTGCTCTTGTTATTTATTTAGTCAAGTCTTAGCTTGACATTTTACTCCCGTTAAAGCCATATTTTCAGTTAATACAAATGTTACAAGAATACATTTCTTATTATTATGACTTATAGGACTGGATTTATCAATATTCTGCTGCTGTTATATATTTATACAAGAGTTACACATATTATGACTTATAGGACTGGATTTATCAATATTCTGCAGCTGTTATATGTTTATACCAGAGTTACTCATATTATGACTTATAGGACTGCTTTCATCAATATTCTGCTGCTGTTATATATTTATACAAGAGTGACTCATATTATGACTTATAGGACTGGATTTATCAACATTCTGCTGCTGTTATATGTTTATACAAGAGTTACTCATATTATGACTTATAGGACTGGAGTTATCAATATTCTGCTGCTGTTATATGTTTATACAAGAGTTACTCATATATGACTTATAGGACTGGATTTATCAATATTCTGCTGCTGTTATATGTTTATATAAGTGTTACTCATATTATGACTTATAGGACTGGAGTTATCAACATTCTGCTGCTGTTATATGTTTATAAAAGAGTTACTCATATTACGACTTATAGGACTGGATTCATCAATATTCTGCTGCTGTTATGTTGATTTAAGAATTTAAAATCTAATCGGCTGAGAGAAAACAGCCGCCAGTGAGCGATAATGAGTGAAGTCATCACAGGAAAGGATTTAAGGGAAGTCTCGGAAATATAAATGTGGACTTGTATGAAACACTTTAGAAAAAAAACTGTACAAAATGCTTCAAAACCTTAGTTAAAATGGTCTTTAGAACGGCTGGAGAGGAGTAACTAAAGGTAGAAAGGTATGTTTAGATCAATGTAAAGTGAGAGTGGAGCTATAAGTCAGTATAAATGGTTCATACATTTTAACGCTTTATATGGCTGCATACAACTGCATGTAGATGAGTGCAGGCCTGAGGGGGAAGATTTGAAATCATGAATATCCAGATAGAACTGAACGAGAGGTTAGAACTACTCGTGTGATTCAATGGCTCGAGTTTACACTTTATTTTGTATCGAACAAGCGGCCGCAGGTCATGCATTGGATACAATTTTTTTTTTTTTTAAACTTTATTTATTCTGGGACTTCAAATCCCAAACTAGGGTTTTTCACATGCCCCAGGTTACTGTACATTTTGTAATCATTGTATATACATTGCGTGCAGAGGACGAGATAATAAAATATACACAATTTTGAGAAGGGATGACATATTTGATTGTCGTTACATTCCTGTGGGGATACTCATTGATACAGCTTAATTTACATAAGGCATATATAGTAGGAGATACACCGTGCCACTGGCTCGGAGTGTTGGTGCTTCCATATTTTGATTATGATTATATACATTGTGAGAGTAAATAAAGTAAATAAGTAAGAAAATAACAAATATGCAGTGGTTCATTGAGAAATTAAGTGTAAACAAGAGCCATTGAACCACACAAGTAGTTCCTAACCATGAGTACAGTTCCTTCTTCATACTACAACTTGGAAATAATAGAAAATCATCATTCTTACAGCCATGGTTTATTCTGAATGTGCGGAATCCTGAGCTTGTCTGTGATTGGTCAATATCGCCGTCATAGATGACGTCAGACCAATTGATGACGTCAACGCTTCCGTATTAATTGCATACAGAAATGAACAAACTATTAAATAGGCGTATTTTTCCCGCTCAAAGTGAATAACACATTCAGTCTTAGTAGAAATTTCTATATGTGGTGTAATTCTGGAAAACTATTCATAAGTCGCAAAAAATGGATTTTGAGATATCATCACATTTGAAAATATAATGATCGTAAACATGAAAGACATAGATCTAAGTAGTGTTCTGTATTTTATGTTTGATATAATTATTTTCATGTTTGAAGAAAGTTTGCAAAATTTCTGGGTAGACAATTACTAGAAAAATACTCTATAGGATGTTCTTTGAATATATTTAACACACTATCTTGATATTAAGTAGGCCTACATTTATTCAGGCCACAAATAGCACTGAACCCTCCAAGTAGGGAAACTTCCAACAAAGAGATCTTGTGAATAAATCACATTTAGAAATATTAGTTTGCGACTTGTGACTCATTTTCCTGAAAGCCATCACATTATGTAAGATTTCTTCCCCATGGTGACGAAAACAATGGCCACCTGTGCCTGAACTCATGTCATGTCCTTAGTTAAGATAAAATAAAATAAACTTATTAAAAGTATTCTACTCAGCATATTCCCTTATAGGACATTGAACCGATTTCACATTAAGTTATCCATCCACCCCTTCCCCCTGTCATGAACTCTCCCCTTGGTCACCACCCTCCACCCCCCAAACGCTAAATGGGCCATTGCCACCTCTGCATGAAGCATAACACAGCTAAAAGCTTACGACAATCAATCTAGCCTCGTTCCCAGTCTGATGTATCACGTGATCCGTGATCAATCACATCATTGGCTCCTCACAGACGCCATCTTGACCACATGACCGGAAGCTACCATTATGAAGCTGGGGCTGCAGGAGTACGCATGCTCCAGCCACTGTTCAACCAATCAGGAAACGCCATCCATTAATGTCCGTTTCACTGCCAGTGGCAGTTGTGTGGCAATAGGCGGGGGCCGTGTTACTAACGGTTATGGGTCAGATTTTCAGAAAATGTACAATTGGCAGCTGTACACATTAAGTAAATTCTGCTAAATTAGACTGAGAAATGGTCAATATTAGGTACATCTGAGTATATTTGGTATCACATTGATTTAAAGTATCAGTTCTGTTATGTTAAACTGCATTTTGAGGGTCATTTCTGTCTTAAATGTGGGTTATTTGAGAGGATTGGTGAAGGTGAATTGTACAATTTCTGAAGATCTGACCCTTGTAGGGCTGGGGGTGGGGTGGGGCGAGGGGCGAGGGGAGGGGCGGGGAAGGGCGGAGGGCGGGGCGGAGGGCGGGGGGAGGGAGGGGCGGGGGGAGGGGCGGGGGGCGGGGGGAGGAGGAGGTTTTTGTGTCTTGATTGGGATTGATTACGTGTCATGACTGTCGGCAATAAAGAGCGGATAAAAACTGGACATACAGAGTGGAAAGGGACCAGGCAGGGCTGACACGGGGAGGGGGGAAGGGGGAGGGTGAAGGGGGGAGGGGAGGGGCTGACAGGGGGAGGGGGGAGGGGGGAGGGGGGAGGGGGGAGGGGAGGGGCTGACAGGGGGAGGGGGGAGGGGGGAGGGGAGGGGCTGACAGGGGGAGGGGGGAGGGGGGAGGGGGGAGGGGCTGACAGGGGGAGGGGGCTGATAGGGGAGGGTGAAGGGGGGAGGGGAGGGGCTGACAGGGGGAGGGGGGAGGGGGGAGGGGGAGGGGGGAGGGGGGAGGGGAGGGGCTGATAGGGGAGGGTGAAGGGGGGAGGGGAGGGGCTGACAGGGGGAGGGGGGAGGGGGGAGGGGGGAGGGGAGGGGCTGATAGGGGAGGGTGAAGGGGGGAGGGGAGGGGCTGACAGGGGGAGGGCACAGGAAGGGGGATAGGAGGTGGAGACAGAGGGAGAGGAGGTGGAGAGAAAGGGAGAGGAACGGTACAAGGGAGGGGAGATGGAGGGGGAGAGGAAGGGGAGAGGGAGGGAGAGGGAGAGAATGGGAGATGAAGGACGAGGGAGAAGGGGATGGATGTATAGCGGGAGTGGGAGGTGGAGAGGAAGGGAGGGGGAGAGGGGGTGGAGGAAGGGGAGAGGAACGGTACAAGGGAGGGGAGATGGAGGGGGAGAGGAAGGGGAGAGGGAGGGAGAGGGAGAGAATGGGAGATGAAGGACGAGGGAGAAGGGGATGGATGTATAGCGGGAGTGGGAGGTGGAGAGGAAGGGAGGGGGAGAGGGGGTGGAGGAAGGGGAGAGGAACGGTACAAGGGAGGGGAGATGGAGGGGGAGAGGAAGGGGAGAGGGAGGGAGAGGGAGAGAATGGGAGATGAAGGACGAGGGAGAAGGGGATGGATGTATAGCGGGAGTGGGAGGTGGAGAGGAAGGGAGGGGGAGAGGGGGTGGAGGAAGGGGAGAGGAACGGTACAAGGGAGGGGAGATGGAGGGGGAGAGGAAGGGGAGAGGGAGGGAGAGGGAGAGAATGGGAGATGAAGGACGAGGGAGAAGGGGATGGATGTATAGCGGGAGTGGGAGGTGGAGAGGAAGGGAGGGGGAGAGGGGGTGGAGGAAGGGGTGGAGGAAAGGGAGAGGAAGGGGAGATGGAGGGTAGAGGACGGGGGAGAGGGAGGGAGAGGGAGAGAATGGGAAATGAAGGACGAGGGAGAAGGGGAAGGATGTATAGGGGGAGTGGGAGGTGGAGATGGAGGGAGGGGGAGGGAGGGAGGGGAGAGGGGGAGGCCTATAGTGCTAGAATGGAGCAGTCCCAATAACAATCTATTTGTGGTTCTGAGGGTGAATGACCGCAAATCTATCATTAAACATCAGATTCCGTGTAATTAACACAACTGCGATCTACACACATGTTTATTACTGCACTTGAAAGCCTGACAATATCGGATATTAAAAAGCTTATACAATACAGAATTCCCTGCTTTTAACCATCATTAAATCTAAATATACATACAGTGTATTTCCAATGATAACGAATCTGTAGGTTCCACAGCAAGGTGGACAAACTGATGTTTTCAAGGTTTGGTAGTGTAACTAATTTATATATTTTCTTGCGATTGTAAAACTTGTATTGTACGTCGCCAGACATATATATAAGTGCATGACACGGAGAGGAAGGAAGAAGAGATGGACAAAGTGGGTCGTAAAGAGGGGAAAGAAGCGACAAGCAATTGAGAAAAATGGGAATTAAAGCGATGACGTGAGGGCGAGAGAGAAAGGGAGAGAGGGAGAGAGAGAGAAAGAGGGGAGAGAGAGGGAGAAAGAGAGAAAGAGGGTCTGTGAGATAGAGTGAGAAGAGAGAGGGAGAAAGAGGAGATAGGGAGAGAGAGGAGAGGGAGAGAGAGAGGGTGTGAGAGAGGGAAGTGAGAGGGAGGGGGAGAGAGAGGAGGGGGAGAGAGAGGGAGAGAGAGAGAGGGAGAGAGAGGGAAGAGAGAGGGAGGGGGAGAGAGATATATATAGAGGGATGAACAGGGAGATATGAGAGACAGGGAGACAGCAGACAAATGAAAAGAGAGTTAGAAGGTGTAGCGAGAAAGGAGAGCAATAGATAGAGGAGACTGATAGGAGAGAAAGCAAATAGCAGAGAAAGAGGGACGAAGAGGGAGGGAAAGGGAGAGAGAGGAGAGAGCCAGGAGAGGAAAGGGAAAGGAGAGGGAGGAGAGAGGGAAAGGAGAGACAGGAGAGAGGGAACGAATTGGGAGGAATAGAGGGGAGAGACAGACGCGGAGAGAGAGATGGGGAGGAGACAGAAGGGGGAGAGAGAGGAGAGAGAGGAGGGAGAGGGGAGAGAGAGAGAAAGGGAGTGAGAGGGAGGGAGAGACAGAGGCAGAGAGAGGGAGAGGGAGAAAGGAGAAAGAGGGAGAAGGAGGTGGAGGAGACAGAGGGAGAGAGAGAGGGAGAGGAGAGAGAGAGGAGAGAGAGGGAGAGAAAGAGGGAGAGAGAAAGGGAGAGAGAGGGAGAGAGAGGGAGAGAGAGGGAGAGAGAGAGAGGGAGAGAGTGGGTAGGAGACAGAGGGAGAGAGAGGAAGAGGGAGAGAGATGGGGAGGAGACAGAGGGGGAGGAGAGAGAGGAGAAAGAGGAGAGAGGAGAGAGAGAGAGGAGAGAGAGGGAGGGGGAGAGAGAGAGAGAGGAGAGAGAGGGGGGAGAGAGGGGAGGGGAGAGAGGAGAGAGAGAGAGGAGAGAGAGGGAGGGGGAGAGAGAGAGAGAGGGAGAGAGGGAGGGAGAGAGAGAGGGAGAGAGAGAGGGAGGAGGGAGAGGAGAGAGAGAGGAGAGAGAGGAGAGAGACAGGGGGGAGGAGAGAGAGGAGGGAGAGGAGGGAGAGGGAGAGAGAGAGATTTAGAGAGAGGGAGAGAGAGGGAGAGAGAGGGAGAGAGAGGGAGAGAGAGGAGAGAAAGGAGAGACGAGGAAAGACAGAGGGAGAGACAGGAGGGAGAGAGAGGGAGAGAGGGAGAGGAGAGTAAGAGCTGGACACTGTGGTGATGTAGAAACAAGACCCTGAGAGAGAGCAACGCCGGGATGTAATTAAGAAGCAGTCAATACCATATCATACCAATTAAATCTAATGACATTTTAATGAAGGCTTTGAGTACAAAATCAATACAATGCGATACATGAGCCTACTAACCATAATTGCCAAGCTGTCTGTTTTTCACGTTGCATTTTTCCAATAAAAATACCAATTACGTTAAAGTAGGCTTTCAAAAAGGAGCAACTCCCCCGAGCTATGCACTGGGCTATGAGCTGCTCTCATGGTGAGGAATAGGAGACAGTAGGAAAACTGTTGGTGAATACAGTTATGAAAATAGATAATCGGCAGCTCCGTATTTAGTGAATTGTGCTGAATTTGGCTGAAAAATGATAAATAATAGCCATATCTGAGTATATGGGTATATATTATAACAACTTTTATTCAGTAATCAAACAGATACAAAATGGGATGTTCCATCTACTGGTAGATTTTCCAGGACAACCGCAAAACTAAAATTGTACAGTAATAAAAACATGATTTACATGAATTTTCATAGGATTTCAAGATATATAATTATATAAATTTGACTAGTTGTACTGTCAAATTAGGACGGTTATTTTGTCCATTAACCATTTTAACAATTTTGTGTTTTGGTTCTTCGATTACATCGACACACTTTTACAGAGTAGAGATATCATATTATGGGTCAGATCCCCCATGATGACAAGTTATATGAAGGACTTCACAAGGTTCTTAATACAACAGATGCGAACTGAAGAATTTGAAATCTGAATCATAAGCTTTGACAAAAAGATGTCAGTCTTGAATTTAATCCTATTGGGTGAGATCGTCAGAATATGCACAATTCCCCTTCACCAATCCTCTCACATAACCCACATTTAAGACAAAAATTAGCTTCAAAATACAGTTTAACATAACAAAACAGATTGTTTTAGCCAGGGCAATACCAAATATACTAAGATATAGTATTGACGATGTTTCAGTCTAATATAGCATGATTTACTAAATGTGTAGAACTGCTGATTGTACATATTCTTAAGATCTGACCCATATTTGGTATTGCCGTGATTCAAGGTTTCAGTTCAGTTCTATTGAATTGTATTTTGAAGCACATTTTCCTTAAATTTGGGATACTTGGGAGCATTGTTGAAGATCGTACATTTTCTGGTGACTCTACCGTTCATCAGTAGCTGGGTCAGATTTCAGAAAATGTACAATTGGCAGCTGTACACATTAAGTAAATTCTGTTAAATTAGGCTGCAATTTGTGCAATACTAGGTAAATTCGTGTATATTCGTCATTGCATTGATTCTAGCAATCTGTCTGGTTAGGTTGAACTGTATTTTGAGCTTTATTTTTGTCTGAAATTCGGGTTACTTGGGAAAATTGGTGAAGGTGAATTGTACATTTTCTGGCGACTTCACCCAGCTTATTTCTTATACCTTCTTCCTCGTTTTGTCAAAAGTCCACCAGTACAGTACTGTGACAGAGAGATCAGGTTCTAATTAAAGGTAGTAAACCTGATAGTGGACCTGGTAATGACACCCAAAGTAGGCCAGCAATAACTTGACAGAAACTGTATCACACATAAACATTTATTTTTATTCATTTGTATTCTTTTTTATTATACACGCATTGCTCTGAAATCAACGTATCTAGAGTGATTTACAAATAGTGCATATTTCACTAGTGATTTACATGGGTTGTCATGGCAACCAATGTGCGTTTTTAATAAGATTACTGGTAAAATTCAGATTTATGACTTGATTTGTTTCTATTTTCATGATTGAAAGCATGTATAATAAATCTGTTAACTAACTCGTTGGTTTCAGTCGCTTAGAATATTGCACTCCTTGCTACGCAACTCATGCAATATTCATGATCCGCATTTGAGGCCGATAAGATATGCAGGTTACATCGAGAAAGGAAACCGTTCTATCCGCCTGAATGTTTTCAGATAAAAAAATCAATAGTTATAACAAGAACAAGCATTACAACCAACACTAAACCTTCAGTAATAATGAAAATCTAGAAAATCTAGAAGAAATGTAAAATTTGATACTAGACTCAAACTCATAATTACAAAACTTTATCAAGTGATCCAGAAAGTTACCGCTACGAGAGGCCTATATTAATTTTGGGGGAAGTAAGTTGATTATATTTCACCAGATCTGAACGCCTAATATTGTTTTTATATTTAAAAATAAAGGATCATCCCAACAACGGCCCTCGCAAACTAGCCGGGAGTTTCCAAGCTACTAAACTAAACATTCAAAACCAGACCAAGAGTTGTCAGGCGTTTTGCCTTGCTAGATCTGCTGTCGATCTTATGAAACCATAAGCTTTATGGTTTCATAAGATCGACAGCAGATCTAGCAAGGCATACCACAACCTGGGGGGGGGGGGCACCTCACAGTGTAAACACGATCTCTTTGTTGGAATGTTCCCATTTTTTGGGAGTTTAGCGCTGTGAGTCACATGAATATCCTTACCAAATATCAACACATTGCATTAAATGTATCTTTGTGTTTTGAAGGTCATCCTATGGTGTATATTTAGTTACTTTATCAGTAATAACATACCCAGAAATATATTTTTTTCTTTAAAAATAATATCAAACTTAAAATGAAAATATTTAAGATAAGATAAGATAAGAAAATCTTGTATTTATCTATCTTATCTACCTTATACCTTACACTGTCAAACTATCTTTCCTTTCCTTCCGTAGTACACCTAACACTGTAAATAATACGCGAGGAACACTAACACTCCGAGTAAGTGGCACAGTGCAACCTCTAATTAGCATTTTATTTTATACACTCTTCTCGACCTAATCTTCTGTTGTATAGCTGTATTCACCTCAACCTAAAAATGTAAATTGTCTGCATTCCGTTTTAGCTGGGGCTCGTGAAAAACCCTATTTGGGGATTTTGCACTCCCAGTATGAATAAAGTTTTAAAAAAAACAACAAAAAAATGTGCTCGATATTACAGTAAAGAATAGGACAAAAAGGTCTACATGTCTATATGAAAAGTTAATTCCATTTCTGCCGACAGATACCATTAATGTTGAAGGCCTTCGTCCTGGACCTGACTTGGGCAGCAGATATGACAATAAGCAGGATAAGAGTGGATAAAATAACCCACATTTAAGCCAGAAATTAGCTTCAAAATACAGTTCAACATAACTAAACAGATTGTTTGAATCAACCCAAAACTAAATATATTCAGATGTACCAAGAATTGACCCTTTCACAGTCTAATTAAGCAGAATTTCCTTAATGTGCAGATCTGCTGATTGTGCATTTTCTGAAGATCTGACCCAATCACGTTAGGGGCAGGAAGCCTGTTCCTTACAAGTCAGAATCTATGAGTTGTAGGCCAAGTGGATTCCTACCCCGGAGATGAGTGAACTGCCAGAATGGGTTTGGTTAGAGATTTATTGCACTGCTGCCCACCAGATTTATTAGAGTTTAAATGTTTCCTATCATCCATGGACATGACTGAAGGTTATTGAAATGTCAGTTTGGAGGCTTCCAGTTGGGAAATATTTTATTGTGTGGTTCTACCATTGCTTACAATATAACACTTTTTGTGACACAATTTATGCACCATTTGCGCTCGTTCAACCAACTTGATATTTAAGTTGTGTATATTGTGGATGATAGTTACATATAACCAAATTTCTCTGTCCCTCTTGCACCCACCTTACTTATCCCCCTCAACCCTCTTACCCCTCTCCCTCTTACCCCTCTCCCTCTTACCCCTCCCCTTTGCTCTCCCCCTGATGCCCCCCATTACCCCTCCCCTTTGCTTCCCCCGTCTTGCCCCCTATTACCCCTCCCCTTTGCTTCCCCCCTCTTGCCCCCTATTACCCCTCCCCTTTGCTTCCCCCCTCTTGCCCCCTATTACCCCTCCCCTTTGCTTCCCCCCTCTTGCCCCCTATTACCCCTCCCCTCTGCTTCCCCCTCTTGCCCCCCATTACCCCTCCCCTCTTGCCCCCCCCTGCCCTTAACCATGTCCTCCATTCCCCCACAACCAGGCTGTTCTGTGCATCATTCCATGCCTGCTGGTGAAGGCCTCATCATGAGACCCAGAGACACAGAGACACAGAGACAGAGACACAGAGAGAGAGAGTGAGACAGAGAGCGGGAATGCTGATTAATGATCACTAATAATCCCTCCTCTTCCTCCTCCTGCCCAGACCAGGCTTTAATTAAACACAATGTTTACTCATCTAATTACAAAAACTGCCCGCCGCCGCCATCTTGTTGTTAATGCGCAGCTGCGAAGGAGGAGCAGGAGCTGGTGAGGGCACGTCATTCTGTGGGTCAGAGCGTTAGAAAATGTACAATTGGCAGATCTACACATTTAGTAAATTCTACTAAATTTAACAAAAAAATGGCCAATACTAGGTATATCTGAGTATATATGGTTTGGGGTTTATTCCAACAGTCTGTTTAGTTATGTTGAACTGAATTCTGTGGGTCGGAGCGTTAGAAAATGTACAATTGGCAGATCTACACATTTAGTAAATTCTACTGAATTTAACTGAAAAATGGCCAATACTAGGTAAATTCGAGTATATTCTGCATTGCATTGATTCTAGCAATCTGTTTGGTTAGGTTGAACTGTATTCAGAACTTTATTTTTGTCAAATTTGGCTTTACAATCGTTACCTTTGACATGTATATATATATCTGGGTCAGATTTTCAGAAAAATGTACAATTGGCAGCTCTACACATTTAGTAAATTCTACTGAATTAAACTGAAAAATGGCCAATACTTGGTATATCTGAATATAATTATTTGGTATTGCCTTGATTAAATTTGTTTGGTAATGTTGAATTTTGAACCTCATCTTTGTCTTAAGTTTAGGTAATTTGAGACAATTGGTGAGGGTGAATTGTACATTTTCTGTCGATTTCACCTAAAGATGATGGGTTTCAAAGGTGTTCTAAAAGCATTAGACAACCTGGCATTTCTCAGGTTCAGAGCAGTATGTGGACTTGGTTATGAATTGTTATGTGTTCCAGACAAATGAGTCACAAGTCACACAAAATGTATTTTGAGATCTCATCATATTTGAAAAGATGAGATCAAGCCGATTTTAATGATGGTGAATAACCTTACAGAGCTTCTGTGTACAGGTTATATTTGGTTGAGCACCTCTTCAATATATGGGTCAGATTTTCAAAAAATGTACAATTGTCAGCTGTACACATTTAGTCAATTCTGCTAAATTAGGCTGAAATTTGGTCAATACTAGGTAAATTCGAGTATATTCTGCATTGCATTATTCTAGCAATCTGTTTGGTTAGGTTGAACTGTATTTTGAACTTTATTTTTGTCTTAAATTTGGGTTATTTGAGAGGATTGGTGAAGGCCAATTGTACATCTTCTGGCAACTTCACCCATATATAGGTCCATTTGTGCCATAGATTCTGCCGCTCATTAAGACTATTGATGATAACAGCATATAACATTTGTGATGTGTTTTAAGAAAATGAGTCACAAGTCGCAAAATTGGTATTTTTCAAAGTGACTTTTTTGAACGATTCCTTTATTGAAATGTTCTGATTTCTCTATGGTCTAGCACACTTAATCATATGAACCTATGTACTAAATCTCAGGACATAGTATTAAATATATCTTTGCGTTTTGAAGGCCTTCATATTGATGATGTTTGGTTACTTTACTGGTAATTACCCAACCAGAAATATTCCAAACTTTATTTTTTCAAAAATAAAAATATCAAACTTAAAATATAGAAATACTTATTAAGTGTCCCAGTGTTTATTATCATTGGAATCCCTTGATCTCCTCTTTTCCAATATGATGATATCTCAAAATTCATTTTTTGCGACTTATGACTCATTTTCCTAAAACGAATCACATTTATGATATAGATAAATCTCTGATTAAACCAAATTTAACTTAGGCTAACAAACCCACATCTATCTTAAAAGCGGGTGAAGTCGCCAGAAAATGTACAATTCACCTTCACCAATCCTCTCAAATAACCCAAATTTGACAAAATAAAGTTCAAAATACAGTTCAACCTAACCAAACAGATTGCTAGAATCAATACAATGCCGAATATACTCAAACTAGTATTGGCCAAATTGCAGCCTTATTTAGCAGAATATACTAAAATGTGTGATGTGTTTCAGGAAAATGAGTCATAAGTCGCAAAAAATAGATTTTGAGATACTATTATATTTGAAAAGATTACATCAAGCTGATTCCAATATTTCTTGGGGTCACTAAACAGTAAAGTAACTAAATGCAGTCCATATGAGGACCTTTAAAACGAAAGAATATATTACATAGATTGTCCTGATATTTGATACATTGATTGACATAAGTATAACTGACAAACTCTCCAAAAAGTAGAACATTCCAATAATGTGATCTTGTAAAAAAAAAAACACTTTGAAAAATATCAATTTTGCGACTTATGACTCATTTTTCTGAAACACATCACAAATAGTAATGTAGGTTAATAAGGGTTTAGGTTTGTATTGCATAACAGATGTTCTCTACCCTTTTGTCAAACAAAGATCAACAACAAATAAATATATTACAATTGAATGGAGTGAAAGGCAAATTTACATTTCAAATTGATACAATCTTAAATTTTGATATGGGACTTGCATGTGCCACTGCGCGTGTTAGATACAGTGCATGCTGGGATGGATTCAGTTCCGGGCTGACATACAAATGTGCTCTAGCAACATTTTGATGAAAAATTCCAAGGATGTTTTTATATCTAGCAACATTTATATCAAAGATTCCTAGAATGTTTTTACACATATCATAGCTTGTATGTATTAATGATATATGAAAACCAAATGCATGATGGGAAAGATGGAGGCTTGTGTTATGAAAACATATAAAAAAAACGTGGCTATTGACATTAGAGCATTGGTAACTATCCCATGCTGAACATAACATGTTTTCTATAGATTTTGCACTCTCCCATAAATCCGGCCAGTCCCATAATTCCATGCAAACCATGATTCAAAATGGCGGCTATGCAAATCCCCTATTGTACTGTTACTGTGAAAGAAAGAAAGGGAGAGAGAAAGAAAGAAAGGAGACAAAGAGGGAGAAAAAGAGGGAGAGAAATAGAGAGAAAAGGAGGGAGAGAAAGACAAAAAGGGAGAGAAATATAGAGAAAGAGGGAGAAAGAGAGAGAGAAAGAGAGACAGAAAGAGAGAGAGAAAGAGAGACAGAAAGAGGGAGAAAGAGAGACAGAAAAAGGGAGAAAGAGAGACAGAAAGAGGGAGAAAGAGAGACAGAAAGAGGGAGAAAGAGAGAGAGAAAGAGGAAGAAAGAGAGACAGAAAGAGGGAGAAAGAGAGACAGAAAGAGGGAGAAAGAGAGACAGAAAGAGGAAGAAAGAGAGACAGAAAGAGGGAGAAAGAGAGACAGAAAGAGAGACAGAAAGAGAGACAGAAAGAGAGACAGAAAGAGGGAGAAAGAGAGACAGAAAGAGGGAGAAAGAGAGACAGAAAGAGGGAGAAAGAGAGACAGAAAGAGGGAGAAAAAAAGACAGAAAGAGGGAGAAAGAGAGAGAGAAAGAGGAAGAAAGAGAGACAGAAAGAGGGAGAAAGAGAGACAGAAAGAGGGAGAAAGAGAGACAGAAAGAGAGACAGAAAGAGAGCCAGAAAGAGAGACAGAAAGAGGGAGAAAGAGAGACAGAAAGAGGGAGAAAAAGAGACAGAAAGAGGGAGAAAGAGAGACAGAAAGAGGGAGAAAGAGAGACAGAAAGAGAGAGAAAGAGAGACAGAAAGAGAGACAGAAAGAGGGAGAAAGAGAGACAGAAAGAGGGAGAAAGAGAGACAGAAAGAGGGAGAAAGAGAGACAGAAAGAGGTAGAAAGAAAGACAGAAAGAGGGAGAAAGAGAGACAGAAAGAGGGAGAAAGAGAGACAGAAAGAGGGAGAAAGAGAGACAGAAAGAGGGAGAAAGAGAGACAGAAAGAGAGACAGAAAGAGAGCCAGAAAGAGGGAGAAAGAGAGACAGAAAGAGGGAGAAAAAGAGACAGAAAGAGGGAGAAAGAGAGACAGAAAGAGCCAGAAAGAGAGACAGAAAGAGGGAGAAAGAAAGACAGAAAGAGGGAGAAAGAGAGACAGAAAGAGGGAGAAAGAGAGACAGAAAGAGGGAGAAAGAGAGACAGAAAGAGGGAGAAAAAGAGACAGAAAGAGGGAGAAAGAGAGACAGAAAGAGCCAGAAAGAGAGACAGAAAGAGGGAGAAAGAGAGACAGAAAGAGCCAGAAAGAGAGAAAGAAAGAGCCAGAAAGAGAGACAGAAAGAGGGAGAAAGAGAGACAGAAAGAGGGAGAAAGAGAGACAGAAAGAGAGACAGAAAGAGGGAGAAAGAGAGACAGAAAGAGGGACAAAAAGAGACAGAAAGAGCCAGAAAGAGAGACAGAAAGAGCCAGAAAGAGAGACAGAAAGAGCCAGAAAGAGAGACAGAAAGAGACAGAAAGAGGGACAAAGAGAGACAGAAAGAGAGACAGAAAGAGAGACAGAAAGAGCCAGAAAGAGAGACAGAAAGAGACAAAAAGAGGGAGAAAGAAAGACAGAAAGAGGGAGAAAGAGAGACAGAAAGAGGGAGAAAGAGAGCCAGAAAGAGAGACAGAAAGAGACAAAAAGAGGTAGAAAGAAAGACAGAAAGAGGGAGAAAGAGAGACAGAAAGATGGAGAAAGAGAGACAGAAAGAGCCAGAAAGAGAGCCAGAAAGAGAGACAGAAAGAGCCAGAAAGAGAGCCAGAAAGAGCCAGAAAGAGAGACAGAAAGAGAGACAGAAAGAGAGACAGAAAGAGAGACAGAAAGAGAGACAGAAAGAGAGACAGAAAGAGAGACAGAAAGAGAGACAGAAAGAGACAGAAAGAGCCAGAAAGAGAGACAGAAAGAGAGACAGAAAGAGAGACAGAAAGAGCCAGAAAGAGAGACAGAAAGAGAGACAGAAAGAGAGACAGAAAGAGAGACAGAAAGAGGGAGAAAGAGAGACAGAAAGAGCCAGAAAGAGAGACAGAAAGAGAGACAGAAAGAGAGACAGAAAGAGGGAGAAAGAGAGACAGAAAGAGGGAGAAAGAGAGACAGAAAGAGGGAGAAAGAGAGACAGAGGTCCTCACTTCTACAGCTAAAGCCAGGATTGCAATTAAAATTCCACGGCTGGTGCCATGTTTTGTGGACGCAATCTGTAGTGCCCGCTGCAGAGGATTACAAACAAATAAACCTAATCACGTATTAATACAGATGCCAGCAAATAGTTTCCGGTCACGTGCAAGAAGAGAAATAGTTCCTAATGGGTTTGTAAATAGTGCAGATAGCGGATGTAGAAATAGACGGTAGTGATGAGGCATATGAGAGGAAGTGACGTCATTAATGCATGACCTTGACCTTTAGAAGCATATTTTACTCAGAAAGTGTTATTACTGGTATAGCCTGGTATAGTGGGGTGAGGGGTGTGGGGGGGGGGGTGTGGGGGTGTGTGTGGGGGGGGGGGGCGGGGGGGGGGGGGGGTAGGTAGTAGTGCATTCACCGCCTTCACCAATCCTATCAAATAACGCAAATTTAAGACATAAATTACTTTCAATATGCAGTCTAACCTAACCATACATATTGCTAGAATCAATGCAATGCCAAATGTACTCGAAGTATTGACCATTTTTCAGTCTAATTTAGCAGAATTTACTAAATGGGAAAATCTGATGATTGTAAATTTTCAGAAAATCTGACCCACCTGGGTGTGTATGATAGGTAAGAGTTAAAGTGTAGTTCCACTGGACGGCTTCTTCTGACATATGTGATGTGTTTCAGGAAAATGAGTCACAAGTCGCAAAATTGATATTTTTCAAAGCGTTTTTTTCTCAGGATCCCATTATTGGAATGTTCTGATCTTTGGAGAATGTGTCACTTATAGTTATGTTAATCTATGTATTAAATTTCAGCACAATCTATGTAATATATTCTTTGGTTTTAAAGGTCCTCATATGGACTACATTTAGTTATTTTACTGTTTAGTGACCCCCAGAAATATTGGAAACTTGTTTTTTCAAAAACGATAATTTCAAAGTTAAAATCTAGAAATAGTTATTATTTTATTAGACTGTTTACTATCATTGGAATCGGCTTGATCTCATCTTTTCAAATATAATAGTATCTCAAAATCTATTTTTGGCGACTTATTTTCCTAAAACGGATCACATATGTTTGATTTGAGCCGAATGTCTTACGCTTCTTTAATGAGCGTAAGAATAGCGTGAACATAGCGGGGCAGTGGCACTGCATTAGAGTTCCCTTACGTTTCTTTTTCAAACATAAAAACTATGGAAAATGTTCTTATTTAGTTATAACGCTCAATTAGAAAAGGAAATGAGCGTAACCAATAGAACCATTTTACGTTTCCCTTTGGTCAATTTATTTTAGCGTAGGCTTCTTTTGATATGCGAGATAAAAATGAGCGTAAACAAAACCGATTATGAACGTAAGAAGAAGCCGACCAGTGGAACTCTACCTCAAGTCATTTGTGATGTGTTTCAGGAAAATGAGTCACAAGTCGCAAAATTGATATTTTTCAAAGTCTTTTTTCCCAAGATCACATTATTGCAATGTTCTAATTCTTAGGGAGTTTATTCCTCATAGCTATATCAATCAATGTATCAAATTTCAGGACAATCTATGGAATATATCCTTTCGTTTAAAAGGTCCTTATATGGACTACATTTAGTTACTTTACTGTTTATTGACCCCCAGATATATTGGAAACTTTTTTTTTTCAAAAACGAAAATATCAAACTTAAAATCTAGAAATACTTATTATTTTATTAGACTGTTTACTATCATTAGAATCGGTTTGATCTCATCTGTTCAAATATGATAATTGTTATGTAACATTACGTAACATTGTGTAACCTCATTATCTATCTAATTATCACCTATTAATTATATTATCTCATTATTAAAATCGCTAATTATACTTAGCTATCCAGTACTGTGCAAGTCTACTTATTCATGCTAAGCCATAGGTATTACGTAAGGGCTCCGCCCCCTACTCTTTCCCACATCCTGTAGGAACATGTGTACAGATTCTAGTTCATTAAATCAGTTGCTTAGTTCTTCTCACGAAGACCACACGTTCGTATGCTATTCTTCCATCATACCTTAACATAATACCTCAAAACATATTTTTTGCGACTTATGACTCATTTTCCTAAAACACTTCACATTTACTGCTTCCATTGCAAGTATTACACAGCCCCTCTGGATATGCACTGTTTGTTTATATGTTTTTTCAAGTCATATAACGGATAAAGCTCTCCACATTATATATACATATGTGATTCATTTCAGGAAATTGTCTAATTGCACAAAAGATATATGGCCGGATGTGTCCATTGGTGCCTGTTGCATTAGATTTTATCTTATTTTGACAAAATTTGGTTATATAAATGGTGGAAATTGGCGGGGGGGGGGGG